>JACXSJ010002589.1:0-41189 GCA_014851325.1 Pentalonia nigronervosa | reverse complement strand
TTTATAATAATATTAAAAAAACAATAGAGATTTCCCAACAGAATAAAAAAGTGTTAGGTCTTTGCTTTGATTTTATGGCTGTAGTTGACTTACCTAAAATACCGGTGCAGGAAGTATATTATTATCGTCAATTATCTGTCAATACTTTTGGTATTCATAATTTAAACACGAATAATTTATTTTGTTATGTTTATCATGATGCAACAGCAAGAAAAACGCCAAATGATGTATGCTCTTTTTTGGTTCACTATATTAATAGTTTTGTTGATGATGATGTTGAGGAATTGCATTTGTTTTGTGACAATTGTGCTGGGCAAAACAAAAACCACGCATTACTCAGAATGATTATGGCTCTAGTTGAAATTAAAAAATTCAAAAAAGTTCAGGTGTTTTTTCCACAAAGAGGACACTCGTTTTTGCCGTGTGATCGTGACTTTGCATTGATAAAAAAACAACTGAACAGAGTGGATCGTGTATACACTTTAGAAGACTATATAGAACTTATTTTAAAATCATCAAGAAACCCAGAAAAATTTTCAGTGTTTCTAGTTGATAAAAGTATGATTTATGACTATCAAATGTGGTTTCCACAATTTTATATTAAAAATACTAACGCATTAGAATGTTTAAGCCGTAATAAAACATTGAAACAACGTCGTACAATAGAAAAATTTTTAATTTCTAATTACTATTATTTTGAATGTGTATCGGAAAGATGTGGAATAATTAAGGCAAGTGAATTTATTGACGGAATAATATCAAACCATTTCAAATTGAGAAAAAACAATGCAATGCTCATACAACTCCCAAAAACACTTATTTATACTTCAAGCTTACCAATTCTTGAAAGCAAAATGAAGGATTTGAAGCAACTAGCGAAATATATTCCAGAGCCAGCATTGCAATCATTTTGGACTTATATATTTTCGTTACAAACAGAGACACCTCAAGCAAGGCAAAATAGAACATAAGATATTTTTTATATAATTAAATTTCTAATTATTAAAAAGATATCAAATATTTGTGACTCAATATTAGTATATAACCTACTGTATATTATTTAATCATGTCATTTTAATTTTTATGCATATTAAAGCTACTTATTTATAAGAAAACGGTTATTTTCGAAATATAAATTTCAAGCATAAACGGCACATGTCCACAACCTTAAAGTCCTTCAGATACCTACAGTTTAATTATATTTCTTTAAGTGATTGTAGAAACATATATACCATGTCTTAAACTATATTATTCTATAACATACAATTTGTAATTCAATTATTTTCAAATATATCAAGTTTTTTGTGTTTCCTGAAAAATTTTAAAACTTGGACATGTGTCCTTTTTGCGTTTAGCGATTCATTTATAATAGAATTTTCTATATGCTATCATAAAATGTTCAAAATATTTTGATATTTTTTAAGCTATGAAAAATTTTTGATTTTAAAATTGTTAATAAAAATTTTTTTGCTTGGTCAAAAAACTAGAAAATTAATACAAAGATTCCTCGTAAGTTGTTATTAGTATAATTTAAATGATAAATAGATCGTAAATCAACAATCATTTTTATGAGCCTTTGAAGTTCAAATGTTTTGGATTAATTTTGTTTTTATTCACCATATACTAACAATTTCTCATAAAACGATTTTCTTATTTTGATGTAATTCAAAAACGAATAATAGTAGATATTTGATAATTTTCTTCAGATATTTAAATGAGCTATTTATAGACATTTAACATTTTGTAAATGAGTACAATAAGTTCCTCATAAGTCGTTTTCATAGCAATTAAAAAATATTAAAAATACGTAATCACGATTTGTTTTTATAAGCATTTAAAGTTCATATTTTAATAAAATTCACCAAAATCAAGAAAATTTGCAAAGTATATTGTAGTTAAAAATGTATAAATGTTCAATTTGTATAGCTCAAGATTAAATTTAAAACAACGTATATCAGAAATATTTAATTTTGTAAAATAACAAAAAAATTTGGAAATTAAATAGTTGCAATATAAAATAATTTATAGAAAAATATATAATACGTAATTTAATTATAATATATTAATATAATACGCTTGAATAGGTATCCTTATGTCGTCAAAATTTGAACTTCAAATTCTCATGAATATATTGATATTGTTTTATAAAATTTTTTTTTTAATTCTAGTAAAACGGGCATATAAGAAAGCTTGTATTTAATTCTTAAGTCTTGCATATTAATACAAAAATAAATATATTTTAAACTAAAAAAAAGTTTATATAAATTTTCTTGTTTTTGACGAATTTTGTTAAAAATGATCTTCAAACACAGCTAATAAAAAAAAACTTAAATACTTAAAAATTCCAAATCTTTATAAATAGCACAAAACGAACAAACAAATACTTTGAAAATCGATTTATTAAAAATTTGTTTTCCTTAAATATTTCCATTTTGTAGAAGTTTTACTCCGATTATATTGCAAAATACTCAGCATTTTTTACTTTTGATACAAAACTACCATCAAGTTGAACTGTTGAAGATATTTACAACTCTAAAGGATGATATTTAATGAGTGATGACAAACACAACAAAAAACACATAAACAACACACGTAATTGTAAAACAGTATAACGCTCAAAATCTAAAATAATATTAATTAAATTAAAATAATATGTTGTACTATTTTATAACTTTAATTTTTTATTAAAGATTGTAGTTGTTTTATTATTAAGTGGTAAACAAATAATCCATATTTTAAATATGATTGTATGTGTATTAAGTCTCTCTGAATTTTGTATTTAAATAATTTTAAACGATTTTTGAGTCTTTTAATATATCATGTATATATATATATTATATGGTGTGAAAATTTTGTTTAACATTTTTAGGTTTTAATAACAAAAAATTAAAGAAGTAATCGGTATGTAATTATGTGTATAATCTCTATTTAATATAAAATTTTCAAATAGTTCCAACGTCCTAATACCTATCAAATCCAACTCTTGTAGGTAATTTCTTTTGGTTTAATAAATGTCATAATAAGACTACAAAAAATCTCTAAAATGCAAATATAATACTTTTCAGATAACAACTAAGGAAATAGAATTATAAACTATAAATAACTGAAATTTTCTATAAAAACCATACTTTAGTTTAGTAAAACTATAATGGTATAATATATTTTATATTATATAGGTACGACATCATTGAAAAACCAAAAGCAGGCAACTTAATGTTATCGCTCGGAAGGTTTAAATGGAAATTAATTTGTTGTTTATTTATTGTTGAAAAATTAAATAATCATATTAAACTCTGGCTTTTAAATACTTACACTACAATATTAAAATATATTAGATTTTAACTCCAATTATTAAATTCGAGAATTGAGTTTTATACTTACTGCGATAAGTATAACAATATTATGTTATATATTATAATTTATAAAATAAACTAATAGTATAATAAATGGCTTTTAAGCTGATATTATTTTAGCAAAAGTTCGATGTTTCAAAATTAAGATAAACGATGCATATCTCTACAATGCCTTAATAATAATTTCTAAAATGTAATACTGTCATATTATAGGTACTTTTATAATCAGGGATGAATAGGATATAGCCATCAGAAAACTAGGATATTATAAAAGTAGAAAGGAATTGAGAGTTATTAAATACTATACAAATATTATATATAATTTAATTATAAAATGTTTTCAATTATATAGAATACAATATTCTATTAGGTACATATAATATTACCACAAGTAAACCTACACTTTATTCAAAATCATTATCAGATACTTGTTTTCTAAAAGTCATAGATCTCACTCAAGCATCATAATGTTTTAGAAAAATATATTTAATATAAAAAAAAAGAATTCATATCGTTTGAGAATCATACATTTCAGATCGCAAAATACAGAAGATAAATAAAACAATTTATTTTATACCAGGTTCAAATGATTATTATTAACTTAATTTTATCCAGGACTGTGAATAGGTTTATAAGTATTATAATTTATTATTGATAATTTTAACACAGTATGTACACAAAATAGTTTTGAAAATTAAAATAAATAAAAAAATACTCAGAAACCTAAAACAATGATAAAATTAAATTGAAATATTAAAATGTTATATAGGTGCGTGAGTATTTTAGAGTTTATAAAACTAAAAATGTTATTTAAAAGTGAAATATTATTCAATTAAATTCATACTTATATTATAAGTATATTTAATGACATATTTATATAATATATATATATATATATATATATATATTATATATATGTTTGTACAGATATATTTTTAAATTAAAAAATAATAAAACAGTAAAAATGTAATTGTTATGGTAAAATGGTTTATGTATATATCCTATTCTATACTCTCATGTGGCTTTACACAATTTGTTCAGCCTTTCCGCTCTTAAAACCCATATACCACTTAAGCAGGAAAAGCGGAAAAATAGTTTATGGTGTTTATTTAAAATACTGATTTTCCGTAGGTATAAAGTAAATATTAACGAATAACAATAAATGTGCCACGGAAGAAACTTTTCAGAAAAAATCCAAATTATTTTATAATCAAACTGGGTAGACGGGTTTTTTTTTATATTTCCTGCTAATTGAATTCTGTAGCATGCGCCGCTGCAGCACCACAGCATTTATATGTATTAGACCCTAACGTGTAGTGGCTGTAGTAATGGCAAATGGAAATATCGTTTTAAAAGGGATGAACTGTACGGGGGGTTGAAGTTCAATGTCCAATTATAATAACAATAATAATAACATTATATTTATGTGACACGCGGTAATTGGCGGGTGCGCAATTAATATATAATATTAATAATTGGTATGTTGGATATATATGTGTAGATTGTGGTGGCGGCAGTGATAGTGCAGGCGTAGCAGTGGTGATGTAATGACGATAATATAATACACAACGATAACAATAATAACGTCGTGTATTATATCGAGAAAGTCACTGGTGGCGGGGACGTGGTCGTTTGCAACGCAGAAAACGAGTTCAGCGAGAATATAGTGGCTGGCGGCGGCAAAAGCCGTCGCGGGAAAGCGGAGACCGCGCGATTTATTATTATTATTCGCGCCTCGTCTCATCCGTCCACCCGACGACCCGACGGTTGGTCGTCTGCCGCCGAGAGCCGGCGGTGATGCGCAAAATACCCTCCCCTAACCAACCAACGGGATACGGCAGTGGTATAACGGGACGAGATTGCAAACTATATACGCTTGACGTGTATAGACCACACACATAAACACACACACACACACACACACACACACACACACACAATATATATATATATATATATATATGCTGTCTCACTGCAGATAAAAAGGCATCGGCGGAGGGAGTAGTTACGACCAGATGGCCAACGGAGGAGAGGACAGTTTCTGCTCTCATCGGTGGGCAGAGGAGAGGCAGCCGCCGCTATTATCACCCCTCGCGTCGTCGAGCGAGCTGGTGGTACAGCCTTTAAATACCACCGCCGTCGCTCACCCGGCCAAACGCACACCCCTGCCCATTACCATCCCCTGCCCCTTCCTTTCAGACTAGCCGGGCAAAAAATATACGTACACAGAAACGGTGGCGACAATTGTTGTTATCGTTGTGTGCGGCGGAACAGACAGAGGAGCGGGAAACAACGGATACGGTAAAGGGAGGGAATAGGGTTGCAACCGCGCGCGGGCCACACCCTCGCCGCACCAAAACACCGCTCCGGCGTTACGCTACGCGACGAGAGGCCGCGCGAAGGCTCGCTCGCAGGCTGCCAGCTCCGCGGCGACGGCGGCAGTCGACCGACTGGCCCGGGGGCCCGGGCTCGGGCCGCAGCCGAATAGCCGCCGCTGCAGCCCCGCGTCCCGCGCCACCACTAGTCGACCGACCGGGTCCCGGGGATATTTTCGGCGGCACGAGTGCCGTGGCCGCTGCGCAGACGCCGCTCCTCCTAATATACGCTGACAGAATTTTACACAGCGGCGGCAGTACGCTGCACCAGTACACCCACCCCTGTCCACCCGCGCATAACGCTAGCTAGCTGGTTAGCGTACCGCCACCGCCGCCGAGCTGCTGCTTGGCTGCTGGCTGCTGCTGCCAGAGGTCCCGTCGTCGTCCGATCAGTCCGCGGCCGGCCGTCGCGACGACCGTGCACTCGTGCCGCGTACATTAAAATAATAGTTAATTTTTAGATAATATGTGTGTAACCACTATATTATGGTGAGCACTCGGTCTTTAATACACTTTCATAGTAATAAAACGCGCGCGTAGACTCGGCCCTTCTGACCTAAAACGAAACGTCGTCCATTCAATTTTTTCGTTGTTTTTCGCAAATACACGATCTCGTGATGATGGAACACCGGCCACTAAATACGTACGAGGGGGCAACACAGAGGTTAATCCGTCAAATCTGCACTATAATGGTCTGAATATTGTTGTAATCGTCGTAATGTCCGTAGTATACAATATAATAATTATAATAAAATTATATTACTTATAAGTTGTATAAGTAGTTTTAAGTATGAAATGTGACGAATACATGGTGATGGCTTATTACTAATAATATGTACATCGTTGTATACAGTGTCTTTTACATTATAATATGTAAATAAATTGTTGGCACGGATATTACAACGACAGTAATAGTATAGTTAGTAGGTAGCTATATTGTTGTATAAATAGATTGCCTACGACGACAACGATAGTTATTACTACAAACCAAAAATATTGTATTTTTTTCATACATGATGTTATACATAAATATCATAAACATAATTATTATTGCTCTAATAGCCATAATATATCCATTTAAATTAATTAGGTTCATAAGAAATATGTTCGTCATTAAAGCGGTACATTTGCAGCATCTTTATGGAGGTAATCGCTATCAACGTCGAGAGACTAAACTTCTACTACTACTACTTCTGAGAAACGCGTGTAGCTGTAGCTGGTTGGATCTGGGCCAAATACACTTGTATTAATTGAATTGTGTGCAGTAGCGGCGGCATACGTAAAGACAAATGCATAGTTTTTGTATAAATCACTCAGTTCCCGGTTATCGTGTGAGCACTCACACATCGTCTTTTGGAGTTGTGATTATGATGCTGTTGCCGTTACTGCCGCAATCACATTTGGTCCCCTTCAACCAGCTGTAGCCGGCATGCGAAAAACTACAGTTTCCACCAAAAATCATCTTACCTCAATCACGTGCATTAGTTATTTAAGTTTAAATTCAATTTGTGTAATGTAATTCTAACCCTTGAATATGTTTGTTTTATACCTTTTTTAAAATATGTAAATTAATGAATATTAGATATTTAGATTATATTTATGTTATTTAATACACACGTACATTTGTAATATTTTATAAAAACGATTCTATGTGCATTTAATTGTAATGTTTTGTAATGTAAATCATTCATATCAATCACAGTTATGTGTATTATAATTTTTGGTTTATGGATGTGTATGAAATGTTTATGCCATCACTAATATATACAGTAGTATTTAGCTGTAGTTTTTTTTATGAATATAGAATCTTTTTAAGTGCGCTGAACGGCACTAGGTACCCTTAAATTTTATATTGACGCGTGTAGAATTCGCGCAACCTAACACGCAAAACAGTTTACAGTATTCATTTTCTCGGACACTAGTACGCTATTCAATCACAACTAGTTAGGAATAATAAATAATAATGGAATTCAATTGTTGTACCGCCGTGCACCACTCGTAAAAATATAATTTGTTTCATTGCAAATTTGACTAGCATTCTTAACCAGTAGTAATAACACGCAATATGCGCAAACATGTACACATAAATCATCACTGTAGTGTAAAACTTTAGTTGTAAGGGCCATAATCTAAAATGACATGAAATGAAAACATATTCGCGGATCACGACGTATATGCGTCAAAATCTTGACATGCTGCGTGTGTAATAGAAATTTTCGAAATGCCAAACTTTAAATGCACAAATGATAACCTAAAAGACTTTTTCGTAAGTGAACCTCGTGGTCGCCGCGATTATTGCTGTTACCTATCACTCACTGCCAAGTAGTGCATAGAAGTAGAGCGTAGTAGCGAGTAATCTATCCTATGCAGCAATTATTATCATTTCACGTAGACAGATATGTAATATAATAAATAGCTCCCTTTTAATTAAAGTTAATGCATAAAGCGATGATATTGATAAGTACAGTGACGGAACAAGAATTAGCGTAGATTTATAACAGTATTGTTGGCAGGAGGGCATACTAAATGACGACGTAAGGGTCACAATGGGGGGAAGCCCATCGACCGCTACAAAAGGGGGTGATTGAAGTCGGCGCTTCCGTCCATTGCTGATGCAATCAGTGTGCGATATCCAAGAGGCTCTTTTAACCGGTCTTGCCCCGTTTCTTCACCTCCGATGGTCCTAGTCTTCACGTTCACTGCAACCGCTCCCAAACAATGTCGCGGCAAAGAAATGCACGATCGCGGCGTTCCCAACGACCACACCCACGCCCTCATCGGCACCACGATCGAATAAACTGCTGCTGGCCATCGGTATGTGCTTACAACATTGCACCATCAGCAGAAGTGAAGTACACAGACTATATATTATCACGAATTACGACATGTATATCAATTATTATCTATAATTTGTCACCGTAAAACTGTTATTATTTTTATGGCCCTTTTACCTTTTTATTCGCTCGGCTCCTAACCACTTACGCGCGCGCGCGCACACACACACACACACACACACATATATATATATACATAATACATATACACAAACGTATACCAAAGTCGATGGGTGTGGAGAGAGGTGTCTAATAGTAAATATATATTTTTGATCCAAGCATAATAATGATTCTCATCGTGTAAACATAATGTAAAAAAAATGCAGTTGTTGAAAAATATTTTATATCTACAGGGCACAGTCTATGCATGTATAAAATCATATTTCCTCATTCATAATTATTGTAATTTAAATTTAATACAAAGTACTTATTGAAAACATATTTTAACTGGTTTATTAAAAATTTAAATTGCTGATAAAAAATAAAAATAAACGTTATTTTAATATGTTTAAACGACATATTTTGTTTATTAGTAGGTTTGGATGGCAAACAAAAGCTTTATGAATAATAAAAATACTTCTGTATGATATTTATTTTATCTACAACTTTAAAAGTAATTAATATTTTTAGTTAGTATAATAAATTTAATTTTTATTATGATCAAGTTTTAAAATTCAATAGGAGTAATCATTTTTTAACATTTAAACTTTTAATTTATAAGCTTAATAAGTTTAACCATGATTACTCCTATTATATGCTAAAATATCCTCTATTTTTATAAATTATCAAAATCCATTGCATTAATTAAATAAGAAAATAAGTCAGGTAAAGAATAATCAGCAATACATGTCTTATTTTATCTGCAACATTATTAAGTTGATACCTGATAACATTAGAAAAATAATTATTGTTTAGTTAAATAAAAAGTAGCCTAGTAAAATAAATATTTCAATTTTAAGCAATGATTTATGATTGCTTTTATGCCAAATAGCAATCCCTATTGCAGATTTACAGATAGTGCACCAATATAAGACCTATCTAAAACTGTTTAATCCAACATATGATCCACTAATTATATAATGATCTACTTATCTTATCTAATATATGATATCCACTAAGTGCCTGCCACTTGGTCAAAAATCATATATATTTATATAAAAATATCTATATATAGCTAGTTTTTATCGTTTTAAAACACAAGTTAAACAATTCAAAAATAAAATATTAGATAAAAAATGAATAATTGAATAAATCACATACATTGTATCACCACCATTTATAAGATCATTTTTTTGTAGAACCTATATTGGACCAGTACCTTATTACAAAATGTACAGAATTCAACAAAATAAATTAAATTCAGTTCTTTGGGTCTTTCTCTCTTTCTTCTCTAACTCTTAATCCTTACTATGGTTAACAATACATGTTTAGGCTAGTAGAACATAAATATTAAAATTTTGTATTTATCACTCACCCTGGATTACCACGTAGTGCTGCATGCTGCAGCGGGTTGAAACCGTTTGTGTTAACCACCATGAGATCAGCAGGCGGTGATCCTATAGCTGGAAAACCAGGTTCTGTATCAGCAGTAATATGACATTCAGTTGTTGTGACAACACTTCCATTTGTTTCTATAGATTTGGAAGTATCCTCAGTTGAAGAACATGCCATGGCAGCAGAACACCCAACAGCACCTTCTTCTTGACTATTGATTATTGATGATGTACTCTTTTCATTTTCTGCTTCAGTAGTAGAAGCATTTGCAATATTGTCATCTTTAAAAATTACAGAAGAACTTGCAGCAATATTGGTCGTTGAGGTAGTACTTGATGCGTTTAAATTATTCCTCAAGGCAGAACTCGTCATAGCTCGACCTGTAGACTCTGGCGTAGGCGGTGAGCGGTCATAAGCACGTTCGCACCCACTCAAAACATTGGTAGCTACAGCACTTGAAGGTATATTATTGGTGGCAATGCCTCCACCTCCTCCTTCCATCAACATGGCTACGAGGTCATCACGTCTCCGGGATATGGCATCGTGTAGTGGTGTGTCACCTTCGTTGTCCTTTTGGTATATCAGAAATAAACATCATTGATTAGAATATGTTGAAGTTTTATTTTAATTTAATATATAATTATGATTTATAATTTCTACATTATTTATTAAATAAATAATTGAAAAGATTTTATACCAAGATTTATCATATGTCTGTACTAAAGGGCTACATGTAAACATGTAAAAACATTTTCTGTATTTTTGTGGCATTATTATTTTTGCATTTAAAATAAGGTATGAGGTATGAGAGTCAATATTTTGTATATTTTTTTTAAATAAGAGTACCGAAAAATCTGACCTATAATCACATATTAAATTTTTCTCTTTGATTTTCATGATAAGTAGTTTAAAATACACTTATCTGAAGTTAAAATCCATTATGAGAATACAAAGAAAAATATTTTCTACAATGGTAATTAAATAAAAATGTGAGTAGTCTTTCAGAAAAAACATACAGTAAGTAATTATGTCACTGTTTAAAAGCCTATTAATTATCAAATAAATGTATTTTGTATCTTTTTTTGATTATTCTTCAATAAAAATCACATATATGGTAATAATTATTAGACTAAATTCATACAATGCGTTATGGTTGCCACACACTGCAGTGGTGGCAGTAAATGCATCCAGCTGCATTTTACTGCTACTGCCACCGCTACCGCTGCTGTGTGAAAAATTATTTAATATGAGAACTTATTAACGTTATAATTATAATATGACAAAAACTAATTAAAACTTCTAACTATAATTAAAAAGGAAAACAGTTAACAAAAATATTTAAATATAATAAAACAAAACATAACAATTAACAAAATATATAATGTATCATTAAATAAACCATAACTCAAAATGTAATCATTAAACAAAAAATAACAACACAAAACAAAATAATTTAAAATCCATTTGCTTAAAAGTTAGAAGATTGGTATCGTAGAAATATTTATACCACAAGATTTATTTTTATCCTGGCAATTAATCTAAGAATTAATTATATTTAGTATATGACCTTATTTCTCGAATTAGATATTATTTTTAACAAAAAACGCAAAAGTTGTATGTTTTAATTCGGAATAACAATAAACACAAAATTTGCATAATATTTTATTTCTAAATAATGATAAATGCAAAAATTGTATAACACATAATATATTGTAATTACCATAACTTTTTTTTCAAATACAAGTCCTGGTTAATCTTAAATGATTATCATTTTAATTTTTATAATATTAAATCGTTTTATGGGATTTGTTTAATTTTTAGTTTATTTTAATAAAACCAAATTATTTTTATAACAATTTAATAGTGTTCAATTTATTATCTGTACAAAATTTAATTATTAATATAAAATAATTATTTATTATATTATATTAAAATCAATCAATAACAACCTGCAAGTTTGGCAAACAGTTGAGGCGCAACAGAACACGGCAGACTTCAGCATACCCACGATTAACAGCAATGTGCAGAGGAGTCTGTCCTCGCTTATTACGCGCATTCACATCAGCATCAAAAACAGCACACAGCACATGCACCACTTTTGGCTGATTACCGAACGCAGCATGATGAATAGCACGATCACCATCTTTATCCTGCAAAAAAATCAAATATATGACTAAAATGAATTAAGAATAAAATAACTCGCGCACCTGAAATTCAACATCAGCGTTAAACTCTCCGATTAACACTCGACAAACGTTGACATGGCCGTTTTGAGCAGCAGCCTGCAGAGATGTGTGCCCGCTACTCACAAAATTTGTCAGTATCATTTCCTCAGCAGTGGGTGGACGTGTGTAATTACAGCACATTGCCGCTTGTCTTGGTGTGAGAACATAGCTGACAGTCATTGGCTCTTCAGCTGGCTTTTGGTTCATTTGACTCATTTTCATTTGTCTTTCCTTCTCCAAAATTCTACGACAGCTTTGGGCATCGCCATTAGCTGCCGACGTCACCAGCTCACGTCCTGTAATTTCTCTCTCACGAGCTAATCTTTGTCGTCTATCATTTTGACTTTCGTCTCGAGTCCCTAATTAAAATATTAAATAATATTAAGGTTAGGTTATAAAGTTTAATTTTGAATTACAATTTTAAAATAAAAATGGTGCTATTTAAGAACATAAGGGAAGTATATATTTTTAGATTGATGAAAAATATAATCAGTAATCAGAGTTATTAAAATATTAAAATAAAAATCAAGCATCAACATTATAATTATTGAATCAATATTATCTAATGATCCTGTAATAGATAAATAAGTATATTTTATCAGAAGGAAATGTTGGTTTGAAAGTAATAAATTAAGAACCTAAATTTAACCTAACAAGTATCTAAACCATAAAAATTGGTAATTTTAACATTTAACATTTTAAATTCATATCAACATAAACCTTATAAATTATATTATACTATAATTGGTTTAAATTATAAAATACAATAACCTACAGATAATGGTTAAATAAACTAGATAATATCAAATAAGTATTAAATTAAATTAAAATAAATTTTTTTAATCAATAAATTAATATATTACATTTAAATAAATTTAAATATTATAAAACATTAAAATGTATTAACTTCTTGAAACTAAAATTGTATAGGAGAGAGGGGAAATTATTAATTTACTTTGGTCCATTTTCTCTTTGTAATTAATACATTAATGACGAGTAGCATGAACAAAAATCACTAAACACTTAAGAGTGTGCATACCCACATGCATTGTCTACGTCTTACAAACACTTAACGTAGAATATTAGACGTTCTAATAATCTATTGAACTCTATTATGTTCAATATTAGAGTGAATTAACTTATTATCAAATTTAGAAGTAAGAATAATATTTAATGAATGTTATAGGTGATTAAAAATTTTTAATTTTAAAATAAGTTATGATCATTTGTAAATTGTTTGTACATTTTAAAATGCTCATAACTAGAAATCGGATTTTATGTTTTTTTTCTAATTTTACTGAGAATATAAAGCTTTAATTGAGAGGGCTTCCTCAACGATTCATTTTTCTATGAACTGATAAACAAAAATTTTAAGCGTATAAAAAAAGCATAGATTAGAAAATATTTTATGGAAAAATATGTATTAGAGATATATTGAGGTTTAATTTGAACATTTCACTAAAAATGTAATCGTTTATAAAAATAATCAAAAATAATTGTGACCTCTTGTCAGTTTCTACCCTTATCAAGACGAAAAGACGTAAATTATTTTTTATTTTTTTGAATTCATAAGGTTAAATTAATTAAGTTTATAAATTGTTTCAATACATATTATTTTTTTAAGAAACATATACGAGTATTTCCAAAAAAGAATATTGATTCATAGAAAAGATAATTTTGATGAAATTATAGAACAAAAAAACATCTTATTTTTAGTTTTTTAAATGCATATGAATCTGGTATCTACTCATAACTCACTATAAAATTAAAATATAAAAAAAACTATGATATTTACTAGGTAATATTCTTACTTTTAATTTTGTAAAATAAGTCAATTTACTCCAATATTAAATATAACAGAATTAAATGAATTATTTGGAACATACAATGTTCTTGTTAAATATCTGTAAGACATGTAAACACATACAGATATGGTGTCCTCTTAATTAATCTATAGTGAGCTAATAATCCCTTAAATATGATTTAGTTAATATAGATTTAAACAATTAGGTTTAATTAATAAATTAAAATAGATCCCAAAAAACTGTTTACTTTTTTATGCTTACTAAACTTAAATACCCTTATCATAATAATGATGAGATTTTTAACTTTATGGGTTTAAAGTCACCAAAAACTAGATGGTTAGTATATAATGTCACTTTTATGTATAAAATCTTAAATGGTGTTATTGGCCGCCCCGAATTGTTACAGAAAATTGGCCTTAACCTGTTATAGCTTGTGTGTGAAAATTTCCCTCGCATAATTTTTAAGTTGAGAACCACTGGCTTGCTGTCGTTGTATTTTCTTCTAATTTATAGTACCTTATAAGGAACTAATAAAAAATAGATTTATTGATAATTGGCGATTTTATTATTCCCATAAAGAAAACTATTGCATTCCAAAAAATTTAGTTGTGTCATATCACCCTCTAGTAACAGTGTATACTATGTATATTCATATAACAATTTTTTATTCTATGTTAGATTATTAATTATGTATTTATTAACTATGTATTATTATAAATTTATCATCCCTAAATTATTACTTTTATGATAAAATATATGGTGAGCGAATCTTTCTAAGCACAAGCAGTGTTCAGATTACATATGCAAGTCATGACAGGTACAGCAACTTTTTAATCTACCTTCTGCTTATCTCATTCTAAAAATAGTCCGGTGTGTTGCCTATCAATAATGTGTAATCAAATTCATAATTTTATTTTATTTTTTTCGATTTCTATTCTAAACTAAAAACTTGTATTTATAATTTAAATATTTGATGTATAATTTGTATTTGATATGTATTCGGTTATTTTCTTTGAATGTTAATTTTATTTTTCAATTACTCTAATCTTACTCTTTGAAGTGTTATATATTTATTTAACAAAAATCTATTATTATTATCATTTAATTTTATTGAATCATTAAATTTATCATTTTTTTATATGACCAGACATAAGAGTATTAGTTGCAAAATACTTGTGCAATTCATATAGTTTATTGCCCATATTTGCATATTTATATAATCTATTATTGTTTATTAAAATTTTAATAAATATTTTTATTATTATTATTTTTTTTTTTTTTTTGGTTGCATTTTGTTTATTTGGTTTTGCACCATATTTCTTAAATTCAATAACTCTATAATCAATGTGAAATAATACAAAAACACACACATACCTTCATTACCTAATATTGTAGTACCATTTATATTTAGTAGGGTAACTGCTCGTGGGTTATATGTCCATGATGTGTTACATACAACTATCTTGAGGTCACCATCATCATACACTTGTTGTACATAGCCAACTTCACCTAAAGTCTATAAAATAAAATAATTTATTTGTATTATGTTACAATATATAAATTAATATTTTAATTAAATAAAATCTTCAACAGAGTTTCATAATGCATTAGTACATCATACCATAGACATAGCATCAGCCCATTCACCATGGCCTTTTTGCAATCGACGCACAACTTCCACATCATTAGAAATCCTTACAGTTGATCCTACTCTGATAACATGTTCATTACGTGATGAGTTTCCAGTTGAATTGGAACTACCTGCCACTGGAGTATCGCTAAGTCCAACAACTTTTGTAAGTACAGCCGCATTAAATGTCCACCTGTTGCCACTTGGATATAGAACAACGACGTCATGATCTTCATCAATACCAACTACCGATCCAATAGAGGCACTTCCTATAACTCCGCCTCCCAAACATTCTTCATACATGCCTTCTGTCCAGCCACCATGGTCTTGTTGCATAGCTCGTACAACATCCAATTCCAGATCAACTCTTACCTAATAAATACAATTTCATTTATTTAACAATTTTAACTATTTTGCATATTACAATAGCACATGTTGCATATTATTAACAAAAAAATATTAGAAAAATTTTTCTTACCCGATCACCGATCTCTAGCTGTTGGTATTGTAGTTGGTTGTGTAAATGATTTAAACTTAGCACTCCTTGTTCCTTCCGTTGTTGATGCTGGTGTTGACCTAACAATGGCAGGTGGTCTCTGTACACGGTTGTAGATCCTTTGGATGGAGAAACACATTTCAAGTCGGACTAATGCATAAAATTATAAAATAGTTTTTACAAAATAGATACAATTTGATGTTATCTCATTAACTAATAATTTACAAACCATTCCTTCAAATCCAACGCGGTACAAGTTCTTGACACACCCAGCGGTATTACCATTAATATCCCATTGGACATAGGCAGCAGAGCGAACACTGCCTGTCATAGCAGACCAGTCTTGAATTTCACACACTTTACCACGTTTAACGATTGTTTGAGAGACAGCATTGTTCAAACCCCTCTGATTAACAGCTCCACCATCTTGATCATCCCATTGCCAGTCAACACCACGCACAACTCGTGAACCAGGGAATATACCACGCAATGTTATTTTCTTAGATTTTTTCCTTTGGTCTAATATAACCGGATTTTCACCAAAACTGCGAGGGTCTTTTAATAATTCTTTTGGTATAGGTTGTTGGATCAATATAAACCTATGTCTAACATTATGTTTGTCACCATGATAACACATAAAGCACAAATCTACAGAAATATCACTTGAAACCTCATCTCCAGGACAATTCATACATTTCCAACGATGTCCAATGATAGGTGACTGTTTACATGCATTGCACACAACTCCTTCATGCTTAGTGTGTCCTATGAACAAAAGAAAATTTAAACCATGAAAATGTTTTATACAACAATAAAAAAAAATATAATATAAAAATAGTAAAACAAAAATTTTAAATATACATCAATAACAAAGTTATTATATATAAATTAATAATGTTAGCCTAAAATATGCTTCACTTTCTAGCCAAACTATTCAAATTAAATTAACTAAACAAATAAAAATGATTAAGAAAGTGTTTGACATGTGCCATTTTTACTTAAGATTGTTGAAAAAAACTATATATATATTGTAAATGTATTAAAATGTATTAGGTTAAAACTTAAGACTATTAAATAAATACAAATGCTGAAAGAGACATACTTAAAACGCATTACTTTTGTACTATTTGAAAAATTAGGTATAAAATAAGATGTGCAGTTATATTGATGTACTAAATGTATTATGTTAAACACAAATAACAAATGATACACTTATTACCTTTTAAAAATAAGAATTAAGATTGACTTATGTTAATTATTTACCATGAAATTTAAAAAATAAAATTTTAGTTTAGATAAAATATAAAGAATTACAATTTACAATATTACATTGTTACCTGAAATGACATAAGTATTCATTGAATATGTTTTTATACATAAAATAGCATGAGAAAGTAGTTAAATAAAATTTAACTTAAAATAATTTAAATAACTTTCCTACAACTAAAAATGTTTATAGTACCTTAAAATACCTAACAATTAGTTTAAAACAAGTTTAATTTTTCTTTTATTAAATATTATTATTATTACTTTTACTATGTTACTTAATGTCTATAATTCCATTAAATAATAATTACTTTGAATTCACATATATACCTACTTATTTTATTTTAAAAAATGTAAACTAATTTTTCCAAAATCAAACTGATTATTACCAAGAATTCAATAAAATAAAAATACATAACTATCAACATTTTTAGTATAAATATTAATTATTTCTAATAAGCATTAACGACTAAAAAACATTTTTAGCAAATGTTTGAAATTTTAAGTGTATTTATTAAGCACAATGTTTTACCAGTTGGTCCACTATCATAAACACGCAAATCATATTGACCGGAACATCTGTAATTGGCCGCTATTCCGTTGTCCCAGACTACGACAACTTCTTCGTGAGACTCAAAACTCCTGACTGTTCCTAAAAAGCCTTCTCCTCCATCCTTACACAAAATATAAATAAATAACGTTTAATTTTAAGACTTGATCATTACTGTCACACAACAATATGACTATATAATCGGATAAAAAGGAAATTGGCGACAATTCGATTTAAAATTACCTGCTTGTTCCATTTCCAGCTGGGACCACGTATGACACGAGATCCTACAAGATGCAACAATGTAGGGCACACCATCGACATCGCACAAGTCTAAAACAGACGCTGCCTGGAATGTCGTAATTATTTGGAATCGTCTAAGCCACCATACTGTCTTATTATCGCAGTTCAACGCCAAACGAACGTTCGACAAGTGAATCTAACAACGAGCGGTAATACACTAATCCTTGATGATATGCAAATGGACAGATACCACAACAGTAACAATCGTACACCGAACAGAATACGAGATTGAAATCGCCGTCGTTACGCGAACACCTGTCGCCGCCTACGATTGCGATGACTCTCGTCGCCTGATCAATCGATCGACGTCAGAACGTGAAAAATACCGAACGCACATACACACACACACACACACACACACACACACACGCACGCGCAAGCACGCAGCGCACACACGCATACAACACACACATAGACAAAACAAAAACGTACGCTGCGTAGAGTTGAACGCGCACGCACGGACGCTTTAAACTCAATACTATAGTATGGCGGCGGCTCGGCCTAAGCACCTCCGTCCTCCACAGACAACGAACATTAGAAAAATATCAGTAGATATTTACTATAATATTATATTGTTGCTGTTTGAACACGGTACCGTTCAAGGTATCAGTGTTCACCATAGCAATATTGTGAAATTATGTTCACAACAGATGGTCGTCCGTAGTGATACCCACTACTTACAGTTCTCCAGGAGTGATAAAAGTAAAAAACTAATAAATAAAACTTTCACAACAAATAATTCACCTAAGTCAACTTTTAAAAATGAAAAATCCCACTAATCTGGCAACAACTGTGACACCAATCTAATAACAAAAAATACCCGAATTAAAATTTTTTCATTGATTTTCTAATCTAAATCCAAATATTATTGTTTATTACATAAATATTTATAAATTAATTAATATTATTTAGTTTTCTAAACTTTAAATAATACAAAATTTGTTAACATTTATTTAGCATATCATACCATAGCTAAATAAACAGGCATGTCAACAAGTAACAGCTCATAGACTGACATAACGTAGAGTGAGAGTATAAAAAATTAATTCATGGTATAAAACTTAGATAATATATTATTGCCCATCTCTAATTGATCATTGACATAATGTCTTCGTGATTAATATTTAACAATTTAAAATTTTAGTCTTAAACAATTTAAACTTTTAAATACTTCTCTAGTTACCTATTTATGTTAAATTATTGTTTAATTAATTTATTCATTTACAATATTAGTTTACATTTAATTAATGCTTAATTAATTTGTTAGTAAACTTATTCAATTCTTTTCATTGGGCATCGTCAGTTATTAGATACTGTTATGTGCGATCCTTTTGATGGTGGTTTTGTAAATAAATGTATGCAAATAGTAACTAAATATCTATGTGTTAACATCAATATGAATATGTATATTTTCATGTAAAAGTGTGAGTATGTGTTTAGATGTGATTTGACATAGAGGTGCCTTAACCTCAGTGGCTATGGTACATCTGCCTACTCTGTCCTTTGAACTCTCTTTTTTATGGTCTTCCTATTGTGCTTTCCATCGTAAACTTGTCCAGCGTCCTTGTAGTTGTTGTTGCTTCTTGTAGGTGCAGTACTTTCGGCACGATTCTACGAATAGAAAAGATGATTCTAATTAATATTAGGCCATAGCCAATACCTACATATAGCGTTTCTAGAAATTGCAAAGCGGGTCTCCTCTAGTTAATTTATATTCATATACTTGTTGTAACATTTAAGATTACACTAGGTAATTAGTCATTTAAATTGTCACTTGAAATGACATAAAGTATATTTCTACATTTATTATAATATAATATAATATTGGTGGTGTGACTTCTAGTAGTCATAGCCTGTAACAATAAATTGAACAAGTAAAATGTATATTACTTCATATTTATAAGACACTAGATGACTTGGCAAACGTCGTACCGCTTAACAGTCATTGAATGAAGAGATTTTTTAACTAAATTAAATACATGATTTTAATTAACGTAATAAAATGAATACACTAAAATACTTTATAATTTATTTTAATATTTCTGAGTTGTGTTATTCCATAAATTGTTTAAGTTTCTTGTGTTTACTTAATACATTATTAATTTCAGAAGACTTAATTCTACGGTTCATTTCTCTAATACATAAGCCAATAGCACAAGAAAAAATTTCATCAGGAATAATGATTTGTGAAATTTGACTCTTCATTAATACCATCAAACTTTTAATGATACCTTAATCTTTGAATAATGATTCATTACCATGAAATTTTACAAACATGGATTCTAATATTTTCATCATATTAACAAAATCATTTGATGGCCAAGTTAAATACCCTGCATAAATATAAATTAAAACATAGGTAGATAGATATATACTACATTATGTGAAGTAAATTTATCTTTTGAAATACAATTTATTCAATCATTTTTTTCAGAATTTAAATTACACTTGCCAAGAAAAGAAATTTAACTTTAAATTTATGAGCTATAAAGCCAGCTGTGTACTCTATATTCTCTTCTTCATAATCATCATTTGGCACATATGTATTTTGAACTGTCTCCTATGATAATGTTATTAATGACTATATGTATTTTAATATCAAATTTAATTTAATTGTATATATACATACATTTAAGTCAAACAAATCAAGTAAACTGGAACTAAATTGACGATTCTCAGTTGAAAAAATGTCTTGAACTTCATTGGACTGTTATAATATATTTTTTGTGCCTCCAAAATCGGAAACATTAAAAAGTTCAGCTATACCAAAAACTTCTTCAGTTAATTTTGACAAAAGGATAAATCTGATACACCCAGTAAGCATTTCTCTGTTAATTGCTCTTCAATATTTCAATTTTGGGAAAAAACAACAGCAGAATATTATTTTAATAAGTACCACCTTAGTTTATTAATATTATGTATAATAACAATAATTATTTATGTCTGGTTTTAGATTAATAAATAAAAATGACTAATAATAGTTTACCTATACTTGAAGTCTAAAGGTGTTGGATAGTCATTAGCTTCACCCATTCCACGCAAGAAACTAAATATATTTTCTAATATATCTTGATTTAGTCTACGAATCAATATATATGTTAAATCAAAATTCTTATTCATATCTTCGTATACATTTCTCAATGACTGGTTTGTCAACAAAATGCCCTTTTGAAACTGCATCATACTATTTTTATGATGAACTCGCATTTCTTTAATAAAATTATCCATTTGATTTAATGTCTCATTTTGTTTTTTTTTTATATTTATCCAAGTTGATGGAATTTAAAAGTAAAAGTATTTCGTAAATATGTTTTAATTATTTTAAGAGATGAAGAAGCCCGTTCGTTTGACGTCGTAGATATAGGAAGTGTAGACAAAATTTGAAATAGCTTATTTACGCCTGGATATATATCTGCATTAAACAACTTCAGTGTATCAATGAAATTCTTTGGTTTCGTTTCCAATTTTTTAAGTTTCTTTTGCCGGAGTTGGAACTCTTCTATTATTGAATTATTATCATTTTAATTTTCTTTTTAAAATTCAGCTATTTTTTTTAATTCTTTTGTGAAATTCTCATTGAAAAGAAAATGAAAACTTGATAAAATGTCAATATAATTTAGAATTCTAGATTTTAATTGACTTATAAAAGAGTCTAAGTATGTGGAATAAAAACCGATATACGAAAATATTCTTCAGAATTATTAGTTTGTACGTTTATTTTATGTAATCTTTTATTAATGCATGGAATTGTCATTGGCACATTGAACTTATCAGTAATTTTTTTGACAGCCGAACAAATGTCTTCAACATTTTTCTGAATGTATTTTCTATAATCTTCTAACTCGATCAAAGTATCTTAAGCTAAATCCATGGCCAATTTTAAATCAATATTAATTTACTGAAACTGTTTTGGTCGTGGGTGTCCAAGTCCAAATACTTTCCAAATAGTAACTAACGTAATTATGAATTCTGGTTAGAAAATTAAAATTCGGAAAGTACCAGCTTGATTTGATATGTCTGTATGATCCCATTCGCAAATTTCTTCAATGCTTCTTATACACATTCAAACAGTTCTAAAAAACTACTAACTGAATGATATCGTTCAATCCATATAGTTTCACAATTTCTCTTTAATGATTTTTTAAAAATATCAATTTCTGATATTTCAAAAGCTTTCAACAATACAGATTTTCATTTCGGAAATAAAAAAGTCTCTCAATTTTCCTATAATTTCCATACAGCTTCGTATTTGAAAAACATTGCATAATACCGATACGGCAAGATTCAAGGAATGAACAAAGCAATGTACATATAAAGCTAAAGGATGTTCTTTTTTACATAAGTGTTATAAACGCTAATATTATTATTATCATTATTATATGTATATATTAGTCTTGTCTCTTTATCTTTATGTATGTTTAAGTCTTGTGAGGATTAGTGCTGAACATGCATTTTACATCATGGACGTGTCACACCACCTAGTGTGTGAGAAGTCAGTCGATGCCCATTCAGTTTTATAGATAGTCGTTAGGACTTGTCAAATTTTTATATTAAATAACTTTTAAAACACTTTTACTTTTCATCGTCGATTCAATAAACTATTTGTAACTTTAAAACGGTGTTTCTTTATTTTTGGACGCCAAAACCCCTTTACACTACCGAATTTTAACCAATTAACGGATATAGTACATAGATCTCGTCGGCCCAACTGGGAGGTCTCAACTTCAACATAACATAATCTTGAACTCCATTATATTTCCCAGCCATTGCTGCGGTAAGGCACTGTAGAGATATCTATGTACTCACTGTAGAGAGATCTATATAGGGCCCTAGCTGCGGCATCGTCATACCCCTGACCCCGAAGATATTGTGTATCTATACTAAACTTCCCAAGATTGTCAAGTATAAGTTTTGATAAACCTTTTCCAGATGCATCAGTGGTTGGAACAAACTATAGAAACTCTTCGTGTAATTCAAAAGATTTTAAATCATTGTATCGAATGCAAATAGACACTTGTTCGAAATCGGCTATATCTGGAGTTTCGTTGATAAGAACTGTAAAACATTTTGCTTCATATTTACTCTGCCTACTATTTTATTGAGTAAAATTGAATTGCACAAATCAATTATAACATTTTAAATAATAGGATTGTATATTTTATTGCGCCAGAAAATCTAAGGAACATCACAACATTTACTAAGGTGTAGTTTAGCGATGCGTCATCGCGAGCTCTGAAGCGTAATAAATTACGAAAATTTCCATCGTTAACATCAGTATTATCAACTGTTAATTTTCCGAAATCGGTATGATCTCATAGCGGTATATTTTGTTAACTGCATAAAATAATTGTTTCAATAACAGGTGAAATGTTTTTTCTATTTTCAAAAATTTGTCATGCCCAAACAGTGTTTAATTGATTTTCAATAGATAAATGTACGTTTTTTTAATATCTATGAAATGATCTGCATCGAAGACGGATTGTTTGTGATATTGAAGTGCCACATGATTTTTAAACGTTTCCATTGCATGTTTCCAGTTATGAAATGATTTTCTAACCAAAGCGTCTAGTACTTGAGAATTTATGACGGTTTCTGATTTAGCAAATGCTATACAAAACGTACAAAATGCACTATATAATTTTGCAGAATACGGTAACCACGAAAAAGTATGCAACCATCTGTATTGGAATTTTAAATGTTTGGATCGTTTATATGTATCAATAAATATCACAGTATTAGAGAATTTGAAAATAGGTTCGGGATTTCAATTTTTTTAAGAATTTTTTTCTATCTCCACATCTGTTAACGAGCGGTTAAAATAAAATCCAATATCAAAATTGTTAAAATGATGTTAATTTTTTGTTTCGGTATTATCAGATTTTTTTGAGTTTGACACGTTTGATATTGTCTATATTTAGAGAAATAACGGAAACTGAAGATTTGTGATGATCAAATTGCTGAATAGTTGTATCATTGGATTTTTTAAAAAATTGGCTAAACAAAGTTTGCCGAGTCATAATAAAAACAAATTATTGTGTACTTACTATTAAGTAATATTGATATTGACAAAATTATAATAAATTCATGTTCACTGATTCACTCGTTACTCTTATAGCTCTTGAAGGAAAAATGAGACTAATAGAAATGTGTAATATCTTATAAAAGATAATAGCCATATTAGTATTAGTATTAGTATTAGATATTAGTATTTATATTTTATTATACATATACAACCATTATTAATCCATCATTAATCAGTTTTTCTATGCGATAAAATTTATATTTCAAAGATACGAGTACCTAATACCTATTGCCTTAATCGCACTTTATATTTAGCTGTAACTTGGAAACAGTCATCAGAATAACATTACACTAAATGTATAATATTTCTATACTTATTACCTAACTATGATGCAGAAACTTTTTTTTTGCTCGGAATAGGGAAGGGGGTCCAGTACCCCCGTAAATATATCACTGGTCATAATATAAGAAATTAAGAGAATTAGTTCAGATTACATTCCAATTTACAACTTTATACGATATTATAATTTATAACTATAAATAGATATTGTGCTTTATTAATCTTACATAACCAACAAACTTAATATAATTAAATATATTTTACTTATTTAAATAGGTAGGTACTAGGCAAGCACTTTTTAATTAATTAGTATAAAACTATACATAATATTCAATAATATTATTTAAATCATAAATTTTTGCTTAAAAAATCAAAGTATCCAAATTTTCAGGTAATAGCCTGTTGCGCTTTACACTTAAAATCTGACCCGCTTTCGAAACCTAACCTAACCTAATCTAACCATCGCTTAGACTTTGCAAAGGTTGCTAAAATAATTGCATATTTTAACACAATATCACCAAATGAATGTCACTCGGACTTGTGTTGATTCCAGTAATTAAAAATATTTGATTTTAAGTCTTGATGCGGTGAATTTAAGTATTGTCTCATCAAGGTAGTAGCACTACTTGTCATTGTACTTGAGGATTGAACACTAGACACTATGAATCGTAAGAATTCCCAAATATTTTCTTCTTGTTCTTCAACAATTTCATCACTAACTATTTGTTCTAAAAGAAATTATAACAAGAATATTTTAAGGAAAGATATTAAACCCAAAAATGTGTTAAATTTGTCAGATTTTTTTTAATCTAAATATTGTTTGAACATTGAGATTGTATTGATTTACATATAATTATTATTTTTACCACATATATATTGTATAATTACCATTATTAGAATTTATAATTTGTTATACATTTAATATTTTTGATGAAATACATTTTTCCGTGTTATTTGAACTTTCTTCTACTCCAAAGGCAGCTTTTTTAAATCTTAGACAGAGTAACAGAGTAACAGAGTAACTCTTGAAAAATATGTGGTAAGTATTTGTTTTTCAAACCCATCAAACCATTTCAGTACATTGTTCACCAAATTTGTTTATAAAATTTGTTCAATAAATGTTTTTGGCATTTTGGAATTCAATGAACTTATTGTAAACCTGTAAATAATTATTAACTTTTATGTTATCAACACATTAAAATATTAAGCTAATTATTGAAGATATTTAATTAAATTTATAATCAAGTCTTTCTAGTTCTATCTTTATATTTAATGTGTAATTATTGTTTTTTTTTTTTTAGTAAACTATTATCTTAAGCACATTTTTTCTTAGTATTATTTTTCTAATCTATTTATATGTTTAAAGGTATATACTGTATACTGTATTGATATAATTACCTCTTTTTAATATCGTCGGATATTGCTTTACAGAAAGCTTTATGGTCAAAGAATTAAAAGGTTTCAACAATGGTATAATCTTCTACAATATTCCATTCCTTAGGGTCGAGATTTGTTGGAGCTTCTATTAAAGATATAATAGCGATTGTAAGTGGTTCTTTAAGTTTAACCAGTCTCTCCAACATAAAAAATGTGCTATTCCAATCTGTGCGGATATCTCGTTTGACATTTAATAGTTGTGAAACTCCTAACTGCTTTTGCTTATCAACCAACATCCTATTCTCGACTTCACTTCGCTAAAAAAAGCCTATAATCTGTCGACATTTATTTAAAAAAATTTTTAATTCAGCATCCTGCTGATCTCTAAATTCATTATCTTCTGAAAGTTGTAGTGCTTGTTGTACTATCAAATTCAACCTGTGAGCCGTGCAAGAAATTTGTGGTGTTTTCATTAGCCTGACAGCTAATTTTATGTTTATATCACCATCTACTGTGAAACAAAATATTCCAATCTGTTAGTTCTTCAGTCATAACATCAGCCAAAAAATTATTAGTATGGTTAGGGTCTAATTTTTTTGTACATAAAACCATAGTTCTTAACTCTCTTAGAGCATGATCAAAAAAGTAAACTGTTAAAGTAATAAATGAGTCTGTGTTCATTGAAATCCAGATATCGGTGGTAATAACAACATTATTTGCTTCATTTAATAAAATCTGAACTGTATTTTTAACTCTTTTGAATATGTATGGTATAATTGTCCAGCTGAGTACTCTTTTACTTGGTGTATAATATTTAAAAAAAGTTTTATGAACAAAAAACTAATATTTTTGAAACAATATGCATCTAGTAAAATATTTTTATGACATTTATAGGTTTTTTTTATTATAATATATTTTCCAATACATGAAAATCAATGTTTATTATTTGTTACCTAAAATCCAATAGGTGAATCATGTAGTGAAAGCCTGAGTTCTCTACAATAGATATTGGCTGAAGATCCTTAGCAATCATTCTTACAATGACATCAAGAATTCATCAATTTGTTTATTTGATGGAGCTCCAAATCTAAGACCATATATGAGATGTATGATATTGATTCAAATAAAATGTAAGAAAAAATTATTGATTCAGGTCGATTAGACTAATTGACAATTAAACAATATGGATTTTATGACATTAAATTATTGTATTTTTTATTTATTTTTTAAAACTTTAATTTAATATACTATAACTTATTATAAATTGATTTAAAAATATAAAAACAGTGTATCTAAATATAAATTGTAATAAAAACGTATTATACAATTTTAGAAAACATCTATTTTATTAGTTTATAACCACAAAATAATGTTTTAAATGATTTTAATTTTTCTTGAATTATTTCTACATGAATAAAATACACATCCCATATTTTTTTTTTTTAATTATTAACTATTCTTTTGTTAAAACATATGTATTGAGTATGTAAGTAGTAAATACAAAAGGGTACTATATTGCATTTAGCTACTGAAGAACAACGGCTATACTTTTGAAATCTGTTAGATGAGTTATTGGGAATAACTAAAGTAAAACCAAATGTTTCCAACTATGTATTATTTTATAACATATTTATATTTTATTATTTATATCACTAAATTATAAAAAAAATTATTTTTTCTGGATTCTGGTTGATTATTCAAGCTCCACATTGTTTTTGTACATCAAAAAATATAATAATGAAATTTATTATAAATAACGTAACATTAATTTGCCACACTAACATAGTAAATTTTATTTTCAAAATAAAGTAACAATTTTAAAAAGTTCTTAACTTTATTTAAACTTGAAATATGAAAAAAAAAATTAGTGGGGTCCTAAATTATATTCTTACCATTCAAGTTGATAATAGATCAATCCATTCTAATGTTAAAAATAAACAGTTACATAAATAATTCTCAATGTATTCTGCTTTGTGTAATATGGAAATAACACAGTGTGAGGTATTGCGTCCTTTTGAAGAATTCTCTCAATCATCATATCATATTTAACATAAGTAATCTTAAAATATTCTTAATAGTCATTCAAAATTGTGTTATCAATTTGAAGACACTCCTAGAAACATACCTTGTCTCAGTTGTGAAAATATTTTATTAATTTTGCCTGAAAATAATTATTGAATAATTCATTTAAATTTAAAATATTTAAAATACTAATTAATTTTAAATTTTAGGATATTGTACGAGTATAAATGTTAAATCAGTATGCAAGCTGACACCTAAGAATGTTATTTTAGCTTTTCCAGAACCAAATCAAGTTGTTGTTGTTAGATCAATACATCATGCTTAAACTATAGAAAATTTACCTTATAATTTTAATGTTTGAAACTATATGGTTTTTGGTTGTTTGATATCAGTCATTATTGGTTTATTCATATTTGTATTACTATCGACCATGGCCACATTTGAATCTACTAGAATTCTCCTTCTTTAAGTAGGATAATCCAATTATTATTAACAGAGTCTTAAAATTATGTGATCCCAACATATTTCTGGGGTCTTTAAATACTTAAATTATTATATTTTTATTTCTCAACATATAATTATATTATGTGCTATTGTTATTTTTTGTGAACTGTAGTATATATTTTATTAGTATTATGAATAAATTATAATGTTTTGTTGATCGTATTTAAAATAGTACAATACATAACAATTAATACTAAGTAGATTAAACAATAATTTTCATTAAACCAATTGATTATTATACATTTTTATTTCTATTGAAATCGAAATAAAATGCATTTTTAAGTATTAGTGTGAGTATGTGTATGTGTGAGCTTTTATCAGTTCAGTTTAATGAACAGATTAAAATGCATTATTAATTTATAATATTTTTTAAATAAATTGGGTACTCTTTAAATTTCTGGTATTATGATCTTAAGACCTCTCTAATTATCAACAGAAATATTTTATAAAACTAATGAGTATAAAATTTATCTAAAATTATAGTTTCCAAAATTATTTTCATTTGAGTTAGCAACAAAATCTGGTCTAAATGAAAAAATATTGGAAAATTTACGCACATCATTAACTTTGATTAGTCACGGAACAACATATGTCAAGTTTCATAATGCTAATATTTCTAATACTACCACAAGAAAAAACTATTATTAAAATTATTTTTATGAACACTAATTGTTTATATATTATTAGATTTATCAATATTTATAGATCTATCGTTGAATTTTATTATATAGGTTAAAGTTAAAAATCTAGGTTATGGATTCAATAGTAAAACTGTTATCTTGAAACTAGTAATTATATTAAAAGATCAAATTAATATTCCCAAAGAGAATATTATTTTATTTAAAAATAATATAGTTCAAAGTATTATTAAAATATTATTTCATATAAAGGTGTCTTAACACCAGCTGCTGTATTTCGTCATACTCAATTTGTGAGTCGTTTAATGGACCATGATGCTGCAGTTTTTGAAATTGAGTTTGACTTGGTGACTTACAGACAACAAACAAAATTAATTTAAATTTATTATCTTAGCTGTTTTTAGTTTTTTGTAATATTCAAAATGTATTCCATTATAATTATTTTTAAGTGTGTTAAAATGTAATTTCTTCTGTTTTATATGTGTGATTGTTTACCTTTTAAGTTTTAAGTAACTAATTTTTCTAACAATGAATACAATGAAATTGATTATAGTTACTTCATTTTTAAAATTGATGAGTATTTTATGTTGCACACCATCTTTTTAAAAGATAATATATAAGTAGTAGTGTAGAACTTTATATCATTATTGATTGTTGTCTTGTTACAAAACTATATAAAGAAACTGCTCTAATAACTGTTTAAAATATGTATAAATGTAGTAAAAAAACCTAAATATAAGAATTATTGGTTAACATTTTATATTCTTCTTAGTTTCAATAATTGTTATATTTTATGCATATAAAAATAATACTTGTTAAGTAGTGATGTACTGTTGAGTTACATTAAATTTTTATACTTGAATATATGGGTATCTAGTATTTTGTTAAACTAATAAGTATTAGCCATATATATATTTATTATTATTATTATTATTATATATTATTATTTTCCGTCAGAAAAATTGCTTTTATACTTGTATATATGTATATTTCTATACAAAATATTTTATAGTATATTTTGTTTTCTATTATTTGCAGTGGGACAGTAATGTTATTTTTCAATTTTGTAGCAACGAGTCAGCGAAGACAATAAGATATTATTATGACTTTAGGATTTCCCTATAATAAGTAATAAACTAATGGGTGCCTGTATGCCTATTATATATAAATATATTTTATGAATAAATTCAGGCCATTATCGTATGTAGGTACTAATAGGCACCCACTACCCATATAATATATTAATATGTGATATGTCATAAGCTCATAATATATGCGATAGTATAATTATATGTGTGTGACATAGTCTCTTCAATCTCAATTGCGACTTATTAACTAATTGACAATTGTTTTGTTTATACGTCTTATTCGTTACCTATTCCGTTGTTCTTGTGTTAGATTCGAAGAACATTAATGATGGATTTGAATAAAATGGATGATGGTCAGCCTTCAAGCACTGATGGTAAAACTTATCACCTACCTTGGTTAAAATATGACAATATTTTTAAAATCATTGGACTAAAAGAAGATTTTGAAAGTTATCAAAAATTTTATATTCGGTGAAAATATTTTGCTTCGTCTAAACTACTAACAGCAGACACAAGAACTAGTTTCAATTTATTAAAGTACTTAGAGGTAAGTACCTATTTACTATATAGCTACATATATTATTTAATTGTTTAAATATATACTTAAAGGTAAACATAACTATGGTATATAAGTTATGATCGACTAATTGAGGCATACTTTTTATGATTGGTATAAAAATAAAAAACCTGATTAACGTTTTGATATTTTGACAATATATTTAAAAACTCCTAATCAAATTCTTTGGAACTATTGGTTTGATTCATTAAAATTCTTCTTTCCCATTTTAAAAACACTCCCTCTAAGTTCAATAAAGTGTGTGATGTTTTAAAATTAAATCAGTTTTTTAAAAATTATCTAGAATTTTTAGAAGAGTATATTGTAGTTATGGAACCATTGTGCATTTGCCTTGATGTGTTACAAGGGGAAAAACATATGTATATTGGTTTTTTGTTGTCTTCCATTACAATACTCTTACAAAAATATCAATATTAAAACCTTAAAAAATAAAAACTGGTATTCAAAATTGAAATAAAAATCAAAAAAAATGAAAGCTGGTATTTAAAAACAAAATCAAAAAAAATTAAAACCAGTTATCAGTATTGTTATCAAAAATTTTTTTTTTGGTTTTAAGCCCTGAATATAGGTGTATACCAAAAATTTAGCTTTCCTGTTTTTTTTTCCGCCATATTTTTTAATTTGCCTGGACTAATATTATGTATGCTATTTTCTCCATAAACTATAGTTACAAATAAGTACAAATTTAATAATATAACTGAATACAAACAATTAACAAATATCAAAATAATGTTTTTTGAAAAGTTTTATTTTTATATTTGCTAATTTATTATTGCACAATAATATCACAAAAATACAATATACCTAATTCAAGTATTTAACATGTTATTAAAAATACATTAAAAAATGTTTGTTGTTTCATTAGGATCCCAGTATAAAAACAATTGATTTTAATTTGAACAACCTATATCACTTATGATTCATCAGTTATATATATATATATATATATAAGTAGATGTCAAAACGTATAATTTGACAACTTCTTCATATATATATAGTATGGCCCAGTATAATTTATAACCATAGAAGTTGTTTGAGCCATTTTCATCACAGTTTTAATATCTTGTATATCAGTATAAATAATATCAATTTTTTATCTTCATAATCATCTATATAATATTTGATACACACATTAAAAATTGCTTAACATAGGTACCTAATAATACCTAGGATTATTTCTAGGCCATAATGTTCATCATTAATCTTTTATTTAACAATAAATTATTTTACACAAATTAAAAAAAAAGGAAATACAATTAAATTTTAAACTCTTAGACATTAAAAATTTAAAACATTATTACTGAAGACCGTGCTTAACATCATTTATAGAAACGAAAAACACCATTGTTGTTTTAAAAGTTAAAGATTTAAACATATACACAATGGTTTTAAACGTTCCTTAAAAAATGAAAGCTGTTATCTGAAGATCCTAAATTGAATTATTATTTTACACTTATTGTTATCGTAAATTAAGGAAACTTACCAAGAGTTTTATACAATTTATCTATGTTTTGTAATTTATCAGTGTTTCACCCAGCAATAGCCCAAGTTAAATTGTATGTTTGAGCAAAACAACATATTTCCATAACAAATTGTCCAGTGAATTCCAAAGTGCCAAAAACAATTATATCATATTTTTGTTTTGTTTTTATATTAGCAATTTGTTTGTTGGCTAGATTGTGTTCAGCAATAGTTTTCTGGTTGAATATTTTACTTTCCATTTTTGCTACTTAGTTCTACGCTGATAACCTGCTACAATATAGATTGACGGTATTATAAACAGAAAATTCCAGTAATAACTAAATATAAAGGCATAGTACTATTACACTGTTACTATTTTTCATGTTAACCATATGGTTAACATGTTACCATAATATACCAAATACTTGAAAATATTCAACAAATTCAGTGTATGCCGTGTGAGCATTCGAGAAAAAAACTCCCAGAAAAAATTACTTTTAATTAATTAAATTTGTTTTAGAAGCTTTAAGCACACTACATAATATTATAAATTATATACCTAACTGTGATTTTTATTACAGTAAGAATAAAATAATTAAATGGAATAAGTTTTAAAGATTTTTTCAGAAATCTACGTATTTCATCTTGTTAAAAATGATGTTACAATTAGAATTTGTTGGTTTGGCTGGGCTGCGAGGTTGTGTATATAAAAATAGGTATATTCCCAATAAAACTATAAAAGTATCCAAGTAACATTTGACTTTATCTTGAAAATAACTATAGTATAACTATTAATTTTTTTTTTTTAAATTAATTAAAAAGTACCTAAATACAGTAAGTACCCAGTATAAATTAGATGCCATTAAGTAAAGACTATTTAGTTCTACAATTTTTAACTTAGGTACCTACTATTTTTTTACTACACTATTGTTTATTATCTTATTTAATATTTTTATTTCTATTTCATTTGGTTATCTAATGTTTTAATAATATTATATACAATTACATAGATATATTAAATATGATTAATGAAAAACGATGATTATATACTTACCTACTATTATTAAAAAATATAATTATATTGAGAATATATCATGTTAAAATTAGTGCTATACATTACTGATTATTAAATAATTTAATAATTCTGATAATTCATAGAACAGTTAAAAATTTGGAATATTTCATAATCATTGAATGTTTAGTGTTTGGTGATAAGGGGCTTTTTTTCTCTAGATTCACTATGTGGCTAGGTGATTATTAATGGCCAGTGAAATTGTTTTACCAAAACAATATTATTTAATTTGGTGAACAATAAGAAAATTACTTTTCTGGTACTTAACTTGAAAGTGATATACACACCTCCTGGATGATCGTTAGGTGGGTAGGATAGGGGTGATTGTTATGAATTCCATCACTCAATGGTTAGCACAATCACAAAAATTAAATATATGTTTACTGAATACACAGGACGTATTTCGCAATTTCTGACTCACATTCCTAGAATTCCCACTGAGACCGAACGCTTTTGCCGAACCAAGTATGACGTACCTGTCACACATAGCACAACAACCAATCATGTGGTACTCGCCTCGGACTCTGCAAAACAAGCTCGACGCCGATGAATTTGAAAAACGACGACCACGGAACATAAAGTCTACGTAGATCCAAGACCACAAGGGAAACAGGTCGGAAATTACAATTAAGTATCGGAGAGCTGAGAACGGCATGTTGGAAAATAACAAAACAATATCACAAGTTGTTGAATTGAGTGTAATGCGCGTGTGTTTGTCGGCGATGACGCTTGTCGACGTCTCCCTTCCCGCTCAACAAGGCCGATAAAACGGCATAAATAATAATAATAATAGTAGTAATAACCAGACACCAGCATATATTCGTTATCAAATCAAATACTAATAAATGATAATACGAGAATTTCAATGATAATCGGAATAGTCAATAATTGCATTGAACACATTAATTTTATTAATTATTGAATATTAATATATATAGCATAGAATAATAGTGGTTCTGTAGTTATACTGTTTTTGCTTTATCCATGGCATAATTCGAAAAATAAATCCCGCCAAAACTTAAAATGAGTAAACTAATAACCTTTGAATAAAAAATATATTGACTATATTATAGTTTATAGCTTTTCAGTTTATATCAAATTATATTGCACTGGTTTCATAGTAAGTTTTATAGAAGTGCAGAAGTCTGAATTACGGAATGGTGCCGGACATGTATAAACAGGCATCTGTGTGTATGTTTATGTCTCAACGTCCATAATCCATAGTTGCATTTTTATAAAAAAAATTTTCTTTTTATACACATCTTATTGTTGCAGTATCTATTCGTTTTTAATACGACACTTACAAATTTCTATATTTCACTATGGACAACGGAAATTTAATGAACTCTTAAGAACTCGTACTGAATTATAAAACTTGGGTCAATATAGTGACAGTACTAGGCTGATAATAATTAACTACTTTTACTTAGTACCTATAGTTAAAAATTTATAAAATATGTTTTAACAAAAAGCTATAAAAAAAGTTTTTCGTAGGTGTGTATACTTCTTACAACGAAGAATAACAATTATTTCCTCTTGAGTCCCTTGGGCAATTTCCTAGCTGCGCTAATGTAGCAGATAGATACATATATTATTAACTATGTTTACATAACACATTTAACACCTATAGCCTATAGGTAAATAATTGTAGTAGGAAGGTGCATATTATTATAAAGAAAATTGTTCCTTTTGTTTATGTAATTAGGTGTCGCATTTGTAAAATAATAAATATGTACCTATACATTACAAAAATATGTTACCTACTTGTCGCATTCTTTAAAAAAAATCAGATAAACATTGTCATAATTAAAATTTTTATTATTTAACTATTTTAGAGGGTTTTAAACGAATGTTTTTAGTAACTTTTTTTCACATGTTAGATGTTAGTTAAAAATTTCGAACTCACGAACTCAAAAGGCCCAAAACATCAATCACAACATTCTATGCCCATCATGCTCTACAGCTGATTCCACATTGTCGCCTTATCGCAATAATAACAACACGGCCGTCGCATAGATAATAGCACAAACCACGGTATAAGATCTATCGTGGCAAGCAGATACGAACTAAGATTGCCTGTTACTATATAATGATAACTCTCCTATATCTTAGTTTGTGAATAATAATATTAATAATATATTATAGTAAAATACATTATTTTTTATTATCTAGTTCTAATATCTATATTCTACTAGTATTTGGTTGTTTGACTATTTGTTAGCGTAAAATATTATCTAATACATTTGTTGGTGCAATATTGATTTTGAACGGTCCATGATTTATAGCTTTATTGAATTTTTTGTACAATTTTTGTTATTTACATACTTTGTGAAACGTTTCTAACGTAGACTTATAAATTAACTGGATACCACTCTTCAGGGGGAAAATTAATTGAATGGAATAAAGCTTTGCCATGATGTGTGGCAGGAAATTAATTTTATTATTCATCCTAATCTAAATCTTAACTGTATAATTGTACCATGTATGCTCTAATGTGATTGTAATCAATTGTTGTTTGTGTGGTTTGGATTCAGATTTTGACGACAAAATGTGGCAACAACAAGCTTTTGTTTTGGATTCCAAATTTAACGCCTATAGAACTTCAAACCACCCAAATTTTAGTAAGTTTAGTGTTTTAAAAAAATACATTAAAAAAATTATCATCACCTATAATGAAATCATATTGGATTAGTTTACTTCTAAGTTCTAGCATTGAATTTAGTCTTAATGAATAACTTATATATATAGGATAATATGTTATTTATATAATTTATGTGGACAATACATACCCAATTAAAGAATTGATATATGACATTTTAATGACATTTTGAGAAAATTTTAAATATTAAATTAATTTAAATATAATGAATGTAATTTAAAGTAACTTACAAGTTATAAATGAACTCATTTTGGTCCCATTGTTGGTTGTTGGGTATTTATAAGATAATATTATAATAAAACAGTTTTTCACAAAAACATGTGTTAGTATGTGGTATTCTTAATAAATTAATTATATTTTGAATATTAAATTTATAAAAATTCTACGGAAAAATAAATTAGACATGATATCTATCATTATTCAAATTAAAAAAAAATAATAATAACTAAAGGAATGTAAGAAAATCTTTTTATTTTTGTATTGTTATAAAATATTTTTTATTATTTACTTTTATTTGAAAGTTTTCCAATGGTATTTAAAAAATTAAATATGAGTATAGTGAATAGTAGGTATTTAATATAAGGACAATTAATTTTACAAATAAGGTGCAGTGGCATGCTAATAACAAAAAATTTTAAATAACTACATTTTGAAAAAATATATTCTATTGTTCTTAATACCTTTAAATTATTAGTAAAATTCTTTTATTTTTAACTTATTACCTATTTTAATTCAAAACATAATTTTTTAATTCATTAAATCAAATAAGGAATAATTAAAATCTCTAAAACTTAGTTGATATATTTGTTTTAGGAACACTATACATTAGGAGAAGAAGTCAACTTCTTCGAGAAAAATCTAAACAAGATGTAAGTCTTAATATAGTCTAGTATGAATTTTAGCACAAACTTTAAATATACATATTTTTATTAAATTTTTTTAAGGACATGATTCCAGGTATGAGAAGAAAGTATTTACGTATTAGGTCAGCAATTTTACAAAACAGATATAATATACATTTTGATATGCAGTCTAACAGTGCCTGTAGCCAAAGTACTAGTTTGGTAAATAGATATAATATATTGTTTATTTTATTATTTATTGGTTTCACAAAGAAGTATAATATGACATGGAGGCAGTCATAGTATTTAACAAATTTCATATTGCACTTATCTAAATTGGAAGTTAGCGAGAGTATTTTTTAGAGTTTTTTTTATGGTTTGAAGTGTAGTCTATACCTAAATTGTAGTTTATTTGAAACTCATAATCTATTGCAGCATTACCCAAATGGTGGTCTGCTAATATACCTGATGAGGTTTGCAAATTTGTCTTGTTATATTTGAATAATAATTTTAAGTAACTAACTGCGTGTGGTATTAAGATAATATTATTTTTAAAAATTAAAATTTAAACTACGTTTATTTTTATTATGAAATACATTAGTAAGTTTCTTATCACTTAGTAGTTTGTTGGTAGATAATTTTGATAATATAAATTTCAAATTAATTGAATTATTTAAATTTTAACATAGTTTTAACTTTTAACAGATGAGTTTAAATAAAGACAAACAATTAGAAGTAGATTTATTACCACGAAAGTATGATTTTTTATCGTCACCTATTCCAACTACTCATGCTCTAGCTTCCAAAGCTATTGTTGGAAATAGTACCATGGAAGAAAATTATGCATTCAATAATGTTCACCACATCTATGATCAGGTACATATCCTTTTTTTATATATATTTTTTTATTAATTATTTTCTTGTGTGATTTAGCATTCAGATGCAGTGACAATGTTGAAATTTGCTAATAATGATAAATCGAAATTATGTTGTGCGTCAAATGATGGAACTCTTAGTATTTGTGATGTTTTAACATCACCACCATGTGTAAAAGCTATATTAAGATGTCATACAGGGCCAGTAACTGGTAAGACATTTACTATTATGCTTTAATTATTATGTACTATTTATGATACGAAAAAATAAGATAAACAGATTGAAAGAAGTTATAAGAGTAATCCAAAGTTTCCTAAAGAAAAATATCATTTCTTTGTACAGCACACAAGGTATTATTTAATATTCTACTAAATAGATCTATTCCTTATACAAAAAAGATTGTGGGAGAATATCAAGCAGAATTTACAAAAGAATAATCTACTTAATTTCAAATATGTTTAGAAAAACAATAATAGAAGAAAAGAATTGAATTTAATTTAGATTTATTTTTATTATTGGCAGACTATAAATGAGCATATGGCTCAATTATAAGGGAATTTTTATGATAATATGTTATGCTAAAATTTGGTATTCTAAAGAAATTGTTATTAGGTGTGTTAGCATGCATCATAATCTCATGCAATAGTTTGGTACAATCAATAAAATGAGATCTCATTTTGTGTGGAAACTAGATTATGACAAGATGATGCGCTATCGAATATCTCCTATATTATGTAGTATAGTAGTTAGAGTATGTAGTCAAAAGCTACTTATAACAAGAGAAGGGGTTAAAATTAAAAAAATTAACAAATTGCAATAGCAGTACATATGACACATAGATAACACAATTACAACAGCATCACCGTTTCTAAGAGAAAACAGTTAAGATATGAGCTAAATAATTAATGAAAGTAAATCAATGTACACAATATTATAATATATAAACCACAATCAAATGAAATTAATAGTGGGATAAATGAGATTTGAAAGGGTGAAGATTTTTAAGTATTGTTGAGTTAGACTGAATAAAACCAGTGGTGGCCATCAGGAAATTCAAATAAGATTAAGTGTATCAAATGCTTTGGAATGTTAAAATTATTTTTCAATTTAAAAACATTATCAAAAAATCTAAAATAGCATTATAAGAAGTTCTTATTAGAACAATTGCATTGTATGCCTGGGGAACATGGTCTTTAACGAACACCGATAAAAAACCTAGCAATTTTTTAAAGAAAAATATTAAGACAAATTTTTGGTTGCTAAAAGAATATAGAAACTAAAAAGTATGAATGTAGTACCAAATAGCAGTACCTCAATAGGTTATAAAATCAACTGGATATAGTGGTAATAATGAAGAGCAAATGTATTGAATCAGTTGTCCGGCCAAGGTAGATGTTGTAGTTGTGGCTAAAGATCTACATTATCTATTTTAAGCCTAACATATTTATACATATTAACAAATACATTATTACATTATTATTTATACATTTTTGACAATATCTAACAACGAGTATATTCAAATATGAATCAATAATAAAATTAATATATTTTAGGTTGTGATTGGTCTGCTTCAGATGAATTAATTGCTAGCTGTTCCACTGATGCAACTATTTGCTTTTGGGATGCAATTCGACATTGTTGTCTAAGATGTGTCAGTGATCCTTTTTATTCATCTGTTTTGGTCTGTTTATTTAATCCTACCAACAACAATATTCTCATTGTAGGTTATTTATATATGTATTGTCAGGTATATATTATGTAGTATAATTTGATTTATAATTGTAGACTGGTAATAAGGCTGGATTTGTGTGTGTATTAAATGTATCAACGGGTATGTATCCAAAAGGTGGAAAACACAAAATTGGTGGTCAAATTTTATCTCTTGCAGTAAATAGTAATGGACAAATAATTTGGGTCGGAAATGACAAGGTAATAATATTCATATAATAGTTTGATAAAGTAATTAAAAATAATAATAATGTTTATATGCTTATAGAGTGAAATTGTATCTCTCAAATTAAACAGCAGTGATAGTAGTATTCTTACTAAGTGTCATCGAATTATAATATCACCAAATCGTGGTGCAATTACTTGTTTGAGCTGGAGATCATGGATTAGCCGAGAAGCCAGAGATCCAATGTTGCTAGCAAATTGTGCAAATAATATATTATGTCTTTATAAGTTTGTTATATAAAATTAATTTACAATAAATAATCCAAGTATAATATTGTTATTATGTTTTAGGGTTTCTGAAAATGATGGTGGCTCATTATATTTAAAAAAGAAGTTTTTGGTCCATCATGCTCATAGTAATCACTTGTTACGTTCAACGTTTTGTCCTATTATGTCATTTAGACAAGGTGCTTGTGTTGGTATGTGTTAAGTTTTAATATTATTTTATAAGAAATATGTGATTATAAATATAATTTAATATTTTAATTTTACAGTTACAAGCAGTGAAGATTCTTGCGTTTATTTTGTAGATGTAGAAAGGGAATCTAATTATGCAGTCAACAAATTGCAAGGGCATGCTTGTGTGACTTTGGGTGTTACATTTAACTATGATGAGACTATATTAGCGACAAGTGATGTACAAGGAATAATTATTATTTGGTCTCGACAATGTCAAAAGCAACAACAGCCATTGTGATTGTTTAATATATATACTAATTGTTATTATTTTTTTCCAAATATTAAAACTAACTGATTTAAAAATATGAAAAAGTTCATAATTAATAATAACAGTATTTTTGTAAATTATAATTCTTTTTTCTTCAGTGTTACTATACCTCAATTTTCTTCTACATTTATATTTATAGCCTTTCCCGCTATCTCAAAATAAGTAGCCATTAAAAATATCCATGGAAATAATATCCAAAAGAAAAAATACGTGCAATAAAATATTCATTAGAAGAAATAATATTCGTATTTTTAGTAATTACCTATTTTATTTTATATTGTTGGAATTATAAACAAAGCATCTTTTATTATGTAGATTATAAGTAAACTATTCATACTATAGTACAACAGATGTTGAATAGACATTTTTATATTACTATAGCATATTAGTCTTGTATAGTAGACTATAGAACAGTTAGTTGTTAGTTTATATTATACCTTGAAACACTATTGTATATTGTATTATCTATATATATATATATATATATATATATATATATATACAGAGTTGGGCAGAAACAAATCAAAATAATGAATAAAAAATAAAAGCATGAATAACTGATTTATTTATGAATAAAGAATAATTTTTTATTCTGAATAATTGTGGTATACTGAATAAAGAATAACATTATTTTGAATAGTTTTATTCGTGAATAAAACAATTATTCAGAATAAATATATTCGTTAAAACTAAGAATAATA
>JACXSJ010002588.1:21732-41310 GCA_014851325.1 Pentalonia nigronervosa | reverse complement strand
TTACTAATGACCGGTGATAATGACGGTCTAGCCGTCCTGTTGCCGCTGCTCATTGTGCGATAAGGTGGGTAGTTACATAATATGAAAATATTACCTGTATATGTGTGTCTGGCAGTGAAGTGCTATCGGGAGCTATAAAATGCGCACTCGCGAAAAGAATAACACGTGTTACACGGTCGGGGGTCAGACACGTACTGTGCAAAAAGTATTTATTGGACTCAATTCCGACGACCCAAAAATATTCGTGCGGGACTCAATTCAATATATTACCTTTATGGTTTACCTCGTCTCGATCTAAAGAAATCGCACTAGGAGCCTACATATACATTTCCCAAACATTTTTGGGAGTAACCAATTTATCGTGGGTAATGTGAACTTTTAAAAAAATATTAATTTATTATGAGGTATTCGGATAAATAAATGATGTAGATTAGTAATGCAAACATTTAAAAACTATTAAATTACAATAATTATTCGTGTTTAATTTCCTATTTTAATTTATTAGTTATAATATAATAGGTACCTAACTTCATCATGCTTAATATAGATTGCAGGCAATATAGTGATATAGTTGATAGAAATAGTTGCGAATATTTTAGTACAGTTTTTTAATTTAATATATAACCATAGCCTCCTTTTTACGGCGCAGATTTACAAAAAATGCTTAAATTCTTAAATACACATTTTATAGGTTTATTTATTAAAAATATTGAAAAAAATTTTTTTAAAAGTCAGTTAAGTTTTGATTGAATAAGAATAGTTCATAGTTTCAAAAATAGGAACCAAACGATGCATTTTCTGAAGAAACGTTTAAATCTGTCATTTAAAGTATAAATAACCTAAAAGTATTTAAAAGTACTTAAATAATAAATAAAAAAACTAATAAAATATTTATTATTTTTTGGTGAGGTTACTGAAATGTCTGATATTTGCATAAGTGATAAAAGTGTTTGGTTATATATACGTAGTAAAGTCTTTCATATATTTGTTACATTTTTTGTAACTTATTAGTTGTCATTCATTCGACCTTGCAAAACAACTACTATTGACGACATTTGAAAAAATATCAATTTTCTACTCGTTTTTCGATATTAAATCGTTGAATATTATTTTTGCGTATAAATTATGCTCTCAATAATAGAAACTCCTGTATTTACGTTTTTATTATTTAGGTACCTACTATGTAAACACCCAACTAGTTTTGTTTACACATTTCTATGTGTGTAAACACAATTACGTTTTAATTATTCTGTTGATGCAATATAATATTGTAACAACTATATTAATGGCCATAATAGTATTATACACTTAAATCATAGTGTTACATATAACAGTGCATTTATACTAAAGTGTACCGACCTACTGAGCTAATAACATAAGCCGTAAACGCTGGAATGTGCCCCTTAACGATTTAATAATACGCAATACATACACGCGCTATGGCAATGTCACACAATTATATAAAAGAAAAAGAAAATGAATTTCGACTAATTTCAATCAAAATATGAAAATGTCTTGTTGTTGCTCTCAGATCTTCAATTATTTTAATATATGTAAATATATAGCTATACGAAGACTTCTGACACAATTCTTAAATACACAATTTATAAGTTTATTTATTGATAACATTGAATTTTGAAATCAGTTGAGTCTTGATTGAATAAGAATAGTTCATAGTTTCAAAAATAGGAACCAAACGATGTTTTTGCCAAGGAAACGTTTAAATCTGTCATTTAAAGTATAAATAACCTAAAAGTCTTTAAAAGTACTTAAATAATAAATAAGAATACTAATAAAATAGTCATTATATTTTGGCGAGGTTACTGATATTTGTTATAAGTGATAAGTGTCAACACTGTTTACGTAACATAATTTTAAAATGCAATTGATGCATAATATGTGTTTGAATGACTTCATTTGACATTATTTTTGATTTTAATTTTATTTAATTTTATCAATTTAATGTCAAAATGAAATTTTCTATTCTGGAGTATGTACAAATGGTATAAAAACGATAAATTTAATAATATCAACGAGTGATAGTGTATTCGTTATTAAATTTGTTTAATTGATTATATTCTAAAAAATCAAAAAGAAAATTAAGCGTTTTTCAACTTGTAAATCATGTTAAAATTATGGCCATGGGTCAAATATTACATTAAAAAAGAAAAAATTGCATTTAAATATTCTCACTACATTTTGAATTAGGGCTACTAACTTTCCAATCGATTAACACGTATATGTGGGGTCATGAGCTTGATAATATTTACGTGTCTTTTGTATCGTTTTTGTTAATATATATTTCATATCGTGCCATTTAGATTCGTGGGAAAGCAAGGATTTCGAAGTATTTTTGTTGCCAGTTTCCGTAATAAAACACTTTATGATATTGAGAGAACCCGAAAATGAAATCATGGATTCAAATGGCGATCTGTTAGAGCTACAAATTGATTTAAATAAAATGCAATACTTTTCAAAGTCTCGTCGTATAAGACGCATTCACTTAGAGCAGATAAATATACTTAGATCACTTCACAGAACAAAACAAAAATAGTTTTACATTTTGTTTATTCTTATGGTTAGTAATACAAGAAATAGATAAATAAAAAATAAAATATGTATTTTATTATTATTATTTTTTTTTATTTTTACGATTAATACCTTAAATCAATATTTGCGTTGAAGTACCTCCGATGGGAAGCCTCTTCCTTCTGTTTCTTCTGTCTACTTTGTTTTATTTATTATCACTTAAGCTTATTGTTCAATAATTGTAACAGATGGCGTAATATAAAATTTTGTTAAAAAAAATATATATTTTTTTTATTTGGCTGTTGAGTCCAACTTTTATAATATTATTTATTATTTTATTGTTATTAATGTTTCGGATATATTATATTGTTTAATCTATATTGACGAGCATGGTAACAGACCACATAGTTGCGCGCACGCCAGGTAAATTTTTTTCCACTAAAATGATAATATTTTTTAAAAATTCGATTAATTTCCAAGTGTTTATTATCATAATAAAAATTATAAAATATTTTTTTTTATTCTATATTAAAGTATATTATTTGTTACATATGAATTAATTTTTGTTTTATTTGTGTGTGTTATAAAATTTAAAAATTATTATAAAAAAATTATACTTATATTTTTGTGACTGCACGGTAATTACTAAAATATCGTATCATTGTAGGGAGTGTTTAAAAATCACAAAAAAAAAATGAATAGAATATTGAAAATAGACTGGAGTAAATAAAATTACCCCGCGCGCGTCACCAAATGTTAATTTCTATGCGTGGGATTAAAAAATGATAGTTCTGATTAGGTAGTGATTATACAGTTTAAATTTTTGAGATATACTATCACGATAAAACTACATAATAATATCAATCAATTAAAAATGTTAAACATATAAAATCGATTTCTTTTCCATTCTAAAGTAAAGTTATTTATTTTTAGGAATCGGGCCCGATAATATTATAGTTCAGTTGACAATGCATACATTTTATGAATTTATGTATTATAATGTAGACTGGTATTGAAGCCAGTCGTGAGTCTATACAGTCGACACAGTTATTTATAGTTTATAGCCGCTATTCTATTGTCAGCAAAATTTACGATCTACCACGTCATGTCCACATTAGTCGTTAATATGAACTTCACCATTTTTGTGATTTCCAAGCTGCTAGATTTTGTTTTAGTTATAACTTATAACAGATTGCACACATTAATTTTCATTGTTCGTTTACCTCTAACACACGATAATATTATTATGAATATGCCATTTAAAATGCCTATATATTACTCCTTATAACACGTTAAGCTTTAGCCCAAAGCCCCCTATAATATTGTTTTATATTAATATGCTGTAAGTATATTCAGTAATCACATTAATGAGTTTAACTTGATTTGAATTTATTAACTATTTTAATTACAAATTATTTGTTATTTTTAAACTTCAAATTTTAAAATTTGGAAAATAGATTTAAATTGTTTTGTATAGTATAAATCTATAAAATAGAGGTACACCTTTTACTAGATGGACGGATATCTATACCCTCTTTAAGATATTTTTTCAATAGGAGTCATTAGCATTTTTAATTAAATCAAATTATTATAATAATTATATTATACTGAATAATTAACAGTTAAAATAGCCCCAATAAAAAATATAGTAGTTCTGTATTTGTTTTAAGACGCAATTTTTTTTTTATTTATATAGTGTATTCACGCTAAGAGGTACCACTTAATATTTCAGTTTGAAAACATTGTATTGAAATAGAATTTTCATTGAATCAAAGACAGTACTTAAATACACATTTTCAGATAAATTTCAAATTTTTAACACTTTCGATACGCGCACACACGATACAACTTAATTTTTTTAAATAAACACCATTTTTTTTACAAATTCTGATAAAGTAATTTTTTTAAACAATTTTTTCATAAAAAGTTTTTTTTCTATTTACAAAATTAGCATATGAAATTTAACGATGCAATTTAATATTTACAAATAATTTGTTTTCGATGAAATTTAAACTTAATTAAACTTATTGTTATTTGAAAATCGAAATAATATCTTCTATATTATTAAATACCTGTTTGTACACATATAAAATATAAATAAATACTTTTTCATCGTGATTTACTCTCATTTTTGGCATTCGTTCTTCTGAAATAAGATAGCTAATTAAAGGTAATGAAAATTATAAAAATACACACACTATGAATATGGAATCAAGATTTATTTATATGCAATTAAGTTCTACAGTTATATCTAATAAATTGTTTGAAGTTTCCGTCTTGATATTCTAAACGTTTTCAAAATTCTCTTGATGAGGCAGCGTTTATTTATTCTTCTCTTAAATTATTACTTGCCAGTCGTATTTTATTTTTTAAATGTTGGACATTAATAGGTGGTCCGCATATACAACATTTTTTAAATGCCCCCATAAAAAAAAAATCCAATGAGGTCAAGTCTAGAGATCTTGCCGACCATTAAATTGCTCCATGGGTACTAATCCATCGCTTAGGAAAAATGTCATTTAAATATTGTCGAACAATGATGATGTTATGTGCCAGTGCACAATCTTGTTTAAAATACATATTCTCCCGCGTGGCTAATGGAACATTTTCTAACAGTAACGGTAACTGATTAACAAGAAAATCTAAATATCTTCTACCTATAAGTGTTCTGTCGTAAAAATAAAGACCTAAAAATATTCCACCGATTAATTCACACCACATATTTATACTCTAAACTGTCTGAAAGTTAGTTTCATGAGACCAGCGTGGATTTGTATCATCCCAAAATCTATTGTTTTGTTTGTTTATTATACCATTGTCTGTATATTTAGATCCACCAGTCCACAAAATATTATTATAACATAAATTGTCGATTTCAAATTGAACGTTAAATCATGCCAAAAATTGTAATCGACGTCCATAATCTCCGATTCGTAAATGTTGAATAAACTCAGGTTTGTACGGATGCATTTTGTTTTTTTACAAAATTTTATGTATTGTACCAACTGATTACCAATTTGTCGAGTTATGTCTTCTCGATGAACGCGAATAAATATCTATGTAGGCCATTACCTGCAATTCAGTGTCTTCCTCAAAATTATATGGTCTAGGCTGCCGTTGCCTATTTCGATTGCTAGGAAATTGATCCTTTTCATTTAATCCACGTAAAAGTTTATGAACATAATTGTGATGTGGATAAAACCTATCTGGATACCGATCTGCGTACACCCGAATTGCTTGTCGAAAACTATGATTACATTCGCCAAAAATTAGAATAAGTTCGACTTTTTCACTGTTAATTATTTTAATAAATTTCTTTTATGTAAAATGACGTATTAAAGCAATAACATTTTTTTCAGAAAAATATGTGATACCTATGTATGTGATACCTAATAAAAATAAAAAAAAACATGTTACTACATGAACAGTAATTATCACAAGATTAGTTTCAAATTATTAAAACAATTATTACTACCTAGTCAGCGAAAATAATTTATCAACATTTACGAACAGAATTTAATATCTTAATTACTGGCGAATGTCACCAAAGATATTTTTATTATCTTATCTGTGTACAAATAGGTATTTAACAATATGGGAGATATTATTTCGTTTTTCAAGTAACAATAAGTTTAATTTAGTTTAAATTTCATTAAAAATAAATTATTTGTAAATATTAAATTTAATCGTTAAATTTCATATACCAGTTTTGTAATTAGAAAAAAAGTTTTTATGCAAAAATTGTTTAGAAAAATATACTCTATCCGAAATTATAAAAAAAAAATTGGTGTTACTATTTAAAAAAAAGTAAGTTGTGTTATACATGCCTATATCGAAAGTGTTAAAAATTTGAAATTTATTTGAAAATGTATATTTAAATACTATCTTTGATTCAGCAAAATCTCCATTTCAATACAAGGTCATCGAACTAAAATATTTAGTGGTACTTCTTAGCGTGAGCACATTGTATAATTTTAATTAACATTTAAACAATGAATAATAAAAACACCCACACTATAAGAATAAAAATGTTTGAAATTTCTTTTTTGAATAGGAGTCCTTAAAAATGTTAAATTAAATTAAATAATAAATTATGAAACAGTAAATTAAAGCATAGTCTAAAACATTAGTAGCGTAAGCCTGTGGCAAATGAAAATATTTTTATTTCATTTTTAAATTTATTTCTGAAAAATATGTATGGTTACTAATTATTATAAAATGTTGAAAGTTTGAAACTCACTTCCGGATATAATTCGTATTCTGAAAAAAGTGGCTCATATACATTCTGCAATATTTGCGTCAATAAACTACAGTTGTGAAAGTTTATTTTGCTCGATGAATGCAATCGCCAATCAGATCAAAACAGAGGTTAGGAATATTTAGAATTGATGAATCTAGTGCTGCTTGTAGTGATTTATTAAACCTTACAAAATATACACTTTATTTTAAAAAAATATCTAATGATTTAATAGGAACAAAAATACACGTACGACGTAGTGGGTAGGAAGTTCAGTTGTCAATTAAATGGGAGATTATATAAAAAATGTTCTTGAATACTTTGTGTTTGTTAAATGTTTAAGCTACGTAAACATTGAACTTTTTTTTAATTTACCTACATATACAAACATAATATTACATTATTATTTTTTGATTGATTTTTTTTTTTTTTGAAATTGATTACAATATTTGGCACGTATCCCGAAAAGGTTAGCTACTCTTGATCTAAAAGAGTTCAAAAAAAAATTTTATAATTTTTAAATGAATCTAGTGATTTTTCTCTTAATAAATTATGAAGTAGGTACTTATAAATTCTAATAATAATCAATACTCAAAAGATTTCATTTTTTCATCAACTTGAGAAATGTAGATCGCCATATATAATGCGAACGCTAAATTGATTTTCATCGATCTTAAAGGTAATTTAGTAATTAGGTGTGTATCAATTAATCGTCATCGTTGTTATTAATTTTGATAGTTACATAATACGATATGCTAAGTAATTATTGACCTATTATATTCACTACTCATGCAATTATGAGTTCAAACAAAATGCCATAATTCATAACAATCATGATAATTTATTATTTTGACATCGAATTATCAACATTAATAATTCTCATTAAAAGCTTGTCAGATTTACTCTCGAAAAAACACTTATCCTACTTATACAACTTAAAATACGCGTGAGTAATTTTTTTGCTGTTTAACTACATTAATCCGGAGCATATTTTAGTCAAGTAAAATATTATATAACGTTTAGAACTCATTTGATTTTCTGCAACAATGATAATGCATTTATGATTTTGAGATTTCGTTCGTATTGTTCTGGCATTTTAAATTAGTCACGTGGTTTTCGAATGCGCTGTGTGTGTTTGATTTCATACGCCAACCGTTATAGACACTTCGATATTACCGTATTACCATTATATCATGTACTTTAAAATTTATGAATATATATTTATTTTTTTAATGCATCTTTTTATTATTTTTATCAGTTATCACAACAAACCGTAATTATTATTTTTGAATTACACTCAAATTTTTTTTCTTGTATTATTTTCTGTATCAGTTTTACTATATGTATTGTTATTATACCTGTATATTGTGTATCTACCTACTTAAATTTAAACCTACTTTTTAGCTGTAGAATAATATAATTATTGTAGTTGAAAATGATAAAATCGTTCCAAAATATTTTCATATAGCTGATATATATTGTGAATAATAGGTATACCTACAATAACACAATGATGTAACAATAATTGTCTCGGTATAATTTATTATTTTCAATACGGTAAACTCTTATTGCGCAATATTTATCTCGAGATACAGAAATATATTATTATATTATATAGGTACACCACGTACACGAACGTTCAATAATTTGATTAAAACATAAACCTTAGAATATTTTTTTTAAATTTTATAAATTTAAAAACATACGGGGTGATTTACCAAACATACAGGTCACACCTCCACTTTTTAATTTAATAATGCATTTATTCAAATTCTGAATTTCCGAATTTTTAAATATACTTAAATACTATATTTACAGATTCTTGAGATTTTTTGTACTACGTATCCTGTTGCGAACTTACAAAGTCTGTTTTTCAAATGAGAATCCCCCTTTTTGCAATAAATATTTCAGTGTACAATTTTTTGAAATTTTTTGGTGTACTTGATTCAATTTCGAACAACTAATTTTTCAGTGATTAAAATGTTTATACTAAGAACAATAGTTCATAAAAATGGTATTACAAAAATATGAAATATAATATGTAATATTGGATCCAGTATTTATTATACTGACACGATTTTTATAAATTATAAATATTGATAGATTAATATTAAACATCAAAATTTTCAGATTCCCATTCCCATATCTTTCAAACCCATTACCGTGATCCTATTATCCTTAGTACACAAAGTTAAATAACTCAAAAACTATTCTTTCGAATTTTGATTTTGATACGTCAAAATTTTCAGAAAAATTATCCGTTTAGTAATTTATAGTTGAAAAGGGGTTCTCGTTTGAAAAACAGAAGTTTGTATCTCCACACGGCACTCCTTGGGTAGTACGAAAAATCTCAAGAATTTGAAAAAATGATCTTTGTGTTCATTTAAAACTTCCAAAAATCAGGATTAGAAAAAACTGAATATCAAACAAAAAAATGGGGGTGAGCATGCTTGGTCAATCACCCTGCTGTGTATATGAAAAGTAAGTACCTACATCTCAAATATACCTGCATAAAACGGCGTAATATATACCAGACATATTATATATACAATATCAAAATATAAATGTTTATGGTCGAAATTATAATATAGTATAATAAAATGTATATTATATATTATTATACCTACACAACATTATATGGATTGCGCGCTGATTCCGGGTTACATGCAATAACCAACCGCAAAGGGAATCTCAAAATATTATACGTATTATGTGCGCGTCATCACACTGATAAATTCGCGTCGGAATGGTTTACATTTTATATAGGTAGTTTCATTAAATAACATTAACATATTTTAGAAACGACAAAATATTGTGTATTGTAATGGTCTCGTACACACACATATATATATATATATATATATATATATATATTATTATACTCTATCTCTCTCTTTAAATACACGCGTGTAATATATATTATATAGGTGCGTATCGTGCGTATATATATATATTTATTTATTTATATTTATATATATATTTATACATAAGCGAAGGTACTATACTGTTATATACAATTCCCTCTATTTGCCGGGACCTTGTTTTATTCAGGCGCGCGTATATATACGGGGCATTGGCCTATCGGAGTGTATAGATGATACATATGGATACCGGCGGAGATTATATGTACCGGCAGGCCATGTGCGCTCTGCAGCTCCGCGTGTATGTGTTATACTTTCCCCTCGTGTGTTTTTGAAAAAAAAATAAAATAAAAAAAACGTGAAACGAAGTATAATAATAATATATTCTCCGCTGCGTATATACTTACGTGTTAGTATATATATATATAACCAACACGCGGGTTGGCGTAACTGTGAATAGGCTTTTTTAAATTTTTCCCGGTACATAACAAATTGACCCTAAGCATCTGGTCGCATTCTACAAAAAAAAAAAAAAAAAAACAAAAAGACAACAACAACAAAAGAGCGATATATTATAAATAATAAATATTAGACATTTATACGTATATAGGCATGCGCAATGCGTGTTATACCTATATTATAGGTAGATCGTAGATAGATTGCAAAACTAAATAATATTAAAATAAATTACAAAATATTTAATGAACCGTTATTATTATTACAATATATAGTCGGTCCGAAATGCGTGGTCAATTGCCCTTTGTCTCTCACACAAATTCGAGACGCGAGTAACGTGAATATTACTAAATATACTAAATATACACGTGCGATCGTATAATACTATTCCCTCGCACCGAAAATGTTAAATTAATAATAACATATATATAGGAGTGTATTGACCTGTCCTATTTTTTGAAACTTAAAGAAGAGCGCACGCCACGTTTGTACCTTCATAATTTTATTCTTCGTTTTCAAGAGAGAGAGAGAGAGCGAGAGAGAGAAAGAGAGTTAGATAGGCAGAGAGAGAGTTGTAAGTATATATAATATCAGGTAATTAAAGCTATATATATATAAAAAAAAAACTATTTTCCACCAAAGTATTATATACTTATATGGTGTTAAACTATAAATGTATACCGACAAATAAATAATCACAAGGTTAAAAGAAATTTTCTCTTCTTTAATTTTCATAGCATAGCAGATCGTTAACTGAATAGATTTATTTAATATATATATATAATATACATTTTAATTGTTATTGATCCACTGCTGCAGTGCCTGCTGTTATAGAGAAGACTATATGTATAATAAATAATATTATAAATTAGGCGTAGTAAGTATGTGTATATATATATACACAGGATGATTTATCAAGCATACTCACTTCCATTTATTCCTTTAATAATGCATTTATTTGAATTCTGGTTTTCGGAATATTTAAATATACTTAAAGAACATATTTTCAAATTCTTGATAATTTTAGTGTCACTTGAGGAGTGCCTTGAGGCAATACAAACTTCTGTTTTTCAAACAAGAACTCCTATTTTCTATCTTAAATGATTTAGCAGATAATTTTTTTGAAGAATTTGACGATTCAGAATCAAAATTTGAACTAATAGTTTTCGAGTTATTTAACTTTGTGTACTAAGAACAATATGTCCATATTAATGGGTTTGGAAAATATATGGTCGATATTGGAGACATGGTGATTTGAAAATATTAGTGATTAATATTAATCTAAGTATAATAAATACTAGATCTAATATTACATCTACTTTATATTTTTGTAAGATCAATTTTAAGGATTTTAATATTTTTAGCATAAACTTTTTAATAACTGAAACTATTCGTTTGAATTTTGTGTATCAAAATTGACAAAATTTATGGTTATTCACTAAACAATTTATCGAAAAAAATGAGTGTTCTCATTTGAATAACAGAAATTTGTGTCACCACAAGACACTCCTTAAGAAGTGCAAAAAAATTTTAAAAATTGAATATTTGGTCTTAATTATATTTAAAAATTCCAAAACTCTGAATTTTGAATGGCGATGAGCATGCTTGGCAAATCGCCCTGTATATATGTATATATATATATATATTTATTGTAGTCATATTTATGTATGGTAAATATAGTAATGAACGACTAGTGATTTTATCGAGTTGCGTGAAGAACGAGAGAGATGGAGACAATGATAGCAAATTTTGCGTGCGTTGTCCTCTTGAGGTGGTTTATTTATATTTTTATTGTGTTCTTTTATAAAGTATGTATTAAAATATATCCTTCAGCTACGAGCATATTGAAACGATTTACATATTATTATTCTGTTATATCAGATGAGAGAGTTCGGAGATGTTCTCTTTTTTTGTATTTTTTTCTCATCCAATACGTTACCGACAATAAAGAAAGTCTTTGGTTTCCATTCGAATAATCGAATTTCGTGTCTAGTATAACGTAGTTTTCTTTTGAACATTTTACCGTTATTCTCCCCGCAAAGTGTATAGATGTACTCTACTGTAATATAGGTACACATACAATCCAGTACACGTGGAGTCAGGAACACACGTGTATTTATAGATTTATTGTCAACTATATTTAAATGCGTTGTTCGCTTATTACAATTGAATGAGAAAAAAGTTTGATTTGAAGTATAGATACATTATATAATTATTAAATATTATACTTATAGTAATTAGTCATAATGTATGTTTATAACATAATATTATATTATAATGATTTTGTGATGTACAATATGATGAAATCTATGGTTATATAATATATTATACATAGTAAGGTCTTTTAGATATTTGTTAAATTATTTGAAACTTATTAGTTTTCATTCGACCTTGCGAAACAACTACTATATTGACGACATTTTGATAAGATGTCAATTTTCTACTCATTTTTCAATATTAAATCATTGAATATTGTTTTTGCGTACATAAATGATGCTCTCCATAATAGCAAAGCGTGTATTTACGTTTATATTATTTAGGTACCTACTATGTAAACACCCAACTAGTTTCGTTTACACATTTCAATGCGTATAAACACAATTACTTTTTTAATTGTTCTGTTGGTGCATTTTAATACTGTATAATAACTATATGTTTAATGACCATAATAGTATTATACACTTATATCATAGTGTTGCATTATATAGCAGTGCAGCATTCATACTGCAAAAGTGTACTGCGGACCTAATGGGCTAATAATAATAATAATAAGCGGTAAACTCTCGAATGCCCCTCGACGATTTAATAATACGCAATACACATACGCGCACACGATCATAATATGTATAGGTACCTCCTACACATTATTGATTCCTCTGCAGACGTGTTGATTTGGACGCAATTTTTTTTTTCTCCTTTCCGCCGAAGACGCAATAAATCATCCGAATCGCCTACCGTTTGGCTTCTATTTCTTTTATAATCTATTCTTCGGTATACGCATAACCATAGGTAACAGCAATATTATGGCAGGTACCTACTCAACAATAATAATAATGGTCCGGGACGACACAATGCGACGCGTACAAAGCAGGCTAGCGTTCGACGTCTGCGCGACATGCATAATATAATACGCGTAGTATACCATATAGCTATATTATATTATACGTCCATATCTGTGTTAATGTATCATTTTCTTTTTTATCTGAAACTAACCTGAAACTAACGGAACAGGTCACTGGAGTTCCGGGGAGAAAGTACTATAAGTTATAACTGTAAACACGGCGATCCGAAAAATCCCCTAAAACTGATACATTTTCGGCGTTTTACGTTTTTCATAACCAGTAGCCGAGCGCGGCGCGTACCTAACGGGACAGGTTTGAAATGGGTCCGAAACCGTATTATAACGGTCCTGTGACGTAAAATTTGTGGATATTACTGTAATTTTTTTTGATACCCCGCGCAGCGGCGGTGGTGACGGCTACCGTTTCATATACTTATTATATAGGTACACACGCGCATATATTGTGTACGCCTTTCTCCGGAGACGAAAAAAGAGAAGATTACAATGCATGTGTGTGTTAAATATATATATACGTATATGTTTATATTAAACATGTGTGCGCCGGAGAAGAGAAACGAAAAGAAGAGAAAATCGTGGTGGGGGAGAGGGGAAAAAATCCGCCACAAAGAGAAAAAGGCGGAACCGCGCGCGAGAAAAGGCGTGATGGAAGAGAATAGGAAAAAAGAATGGTGGGAGACTTCGGGACAGAGGAACTGGAAAAAACGGGTGGAGGATGAGGAGGAGGAGCAGCGAGAAGAAAAAAAGAAATACTTTTCGAACGCGCGCACATTATTATTATTATTATTATTATATAGCAATAGGCGATATATGTGTTATCATCTGTACGCGGTCGAGTTTAGGGGTCAAGGCCGCCCGTTAGGTGTTCTCCCTCGTCGGATACCGTGCCGCGAACAGTTAAGATATATATAAGTATACAGGATGATTCACCAGGCATGCTTATCCCCATTTGTTCCTTTGGCAATAGATTTATTCAAAGTTCTGAGATTTTTAAAATTTTTAAGTACACTAAAAGACCATATTTTCAAATTCTTTGGTTTTTTTTATGCCATATAAAGACTGCACAAAGGGCTACACAAACTTATTTTTTTTAAATGAGAACCACCTTTTTCATTGTAAATTGTTAAACAAATGATTGTTTTGAAAATGTTGGTGTACCTATCCTATCTTAAATTAAAAAAAAAACTGTTTTTCAATAAAAATTTGAATTAGCATAGTTTCTGAATCATTAAACTTTATCTACTATAAGGTCTAAGGATAATAATCCGTGATTATGGGTTTAAATATATTGAGGCTATGATGAAAATTATTAGTAGTTATTACTAATAATATTTTAGCCTTCTATAATTTGACCAAATATATTACAACTAATTTATAATTGATGTAAAAGCATGGGTTATTAAATATTGTATTGCAATAAATTTAAGCAAATAGTTAGAAAAATTATTCGTCAAGTGTCGTTCGAATTTCGATTTGAGTACATCAAGATTTAACATTTCCAAAAAAAATCATCCGTCTTACTCTAATATCAATAATTCACAAAAACTTATTAAGTTCTCGTTCGTACAAAAAAGTTCATGACGCCACGTGATGCTCTTTTTAAACGATGTACAAATTCTAAGTATCCGAAAATATTATGATCTTCAAGACAGCATATAGGTATATACGACATACTAAAGAATTTCAAAAATCAGACTATTACTGAATTATTAAATAAGGATAAAAAGGCCAAAGACGTGATGGTGATCGTCATAGAGATTACTTACTTAATCGGGAGTTAAGTGCGGGGCTGAAGCCTTTCCCCCCCCCCTCCGCCCAGGATGATTTTTTGAAGCTGTGCTGCACTCGCAGATCATTTTAAGGAAAATGCATAATATATACAATATAATAATTGTTAACCTTAATTTTGCTGCATCTATATATGTATAAAATTGTCGAAATACCGATTACGTTTAAAAATACTTAGCTACGTAGTGGTGCTGAGAAGGGAGATGCAGACCACCATCTGCCCCCGTACCCAATTTTTGGACAAAAAAATGTCAGCACTCCAGCTCTGTCCTCCCCCTCCCAACCCGCCAACCATAACACAAAGTCCTAGTTGCATCCCATTCGTGCGGGTGAGCTGCAGGCGGCTATCGCTACAGCAGGTTTGCGAACCATTCTGTATAACAATTGTACATAATATATATAAGTACTATATCGCGCACGTGATCTCAAAACACACACACATACACAAAAACGCGTATTCTATTACGACGTGTTCCATAGAGAGTGCCCGCGGTAACACATATATTATTATAATATAGGTACGTTGCATTATATTTTATTCGAACCGACCGACTGATCTCATTTATCTCGCGGCAGACGCGCGCGCGAAGAACGATAAAAACGGCGTTGGTGGAGGCGGTGGCGGCGGCGGCGGCGGCGGCAGCGGTGACGGCTACGACGACGGCGACGACGACGACAAAGAGGACGACTACGACGAAGACGACGGTGATGATGATTGCTCCGCGGTGAGTGCGAGTTCAGTTCAACTACACCTATCCGTCGGCTCACACGTGTTCCGACCATCGAACGTTGCGGGATTCAATATTTTATTTTCCGAACAATTTTTTCTCCGCGCTCTCATCCCGTCCTGCAATATCGACGAGACGATTTTACATAATTTCATTCATATCGTTCCAATCTACATAATATTAATATCACTGTTATTATAATATTCAAATATACCTATACGATGATGTGCAGCATTATAGAAAATAGCGTGTCGTTGTGCTCTAAAATCTATCGGTAACAATCATTATTATAATATTCATCTATACGTTTATCATTAATCACTATTACCTATATAATATAATAAACCTCTAACGTTTATCGTATATTATATTATTATTTGGAAATCGATTTAGGAACTTAGGACGTGTCGCGTGCCTACAATATTATGTACCTATAACACGCATACATTTCCTACGATTAATATAACAGTATTAATAATATCTACATGTATACACGTAAATATTGGTATTTGGCGTGTAGGTCAGAAGTCATAAAGTCATCATCGCGTAATAATCGACAAATGATCGATTCTAATTATATAGAATTTATACCATTTATGCTGCATATTGTACATCGTAATGCACATTGGCGGACGATTTTTTGTCCTTTACAATTTTTACTATATTATTTAATCTCTATTTAATGTAATTGTAATCAGCTGTATAAGTACATCATACAGCGTGTACCTATATATATATAATATAATATAATATAATATAATATAATACGAATACATGGCGGAAAATATCGTTTTATTATTTAATTATACAGACCGCATCATCCCGTCGTCTCGCGGTGGGATTAATTAACATTTAACATATATTATGTCAAATGGACAAAAATTATTTTTGGTTGTTTTTCGTTTTCATATAGTATTAACATTGTATTATTATTTTGTTTTTAGAACGGAAAGCCCCCGAAGCTGTCAACCTGGATTAGATGGTTCCAACAGCCGACCTAGACCTATAACGGCTGTACAAAACTGAAGGAATAACGCTTATCAAAATCAAATTGTCCTGCACATACTACACGCGGATTTCCACTATACCGGTAAGTCGAAATGTGACGATTTTTGCTTAAAAATAAACACTTTAACCACTTTAAACGCGTTTTAGTGTTTATATTATTTTTTAATAAAAATATACACGGTTTGATTGGGTCAATTAACGTTTAATATGTTCCCACATATTATGGGCATTTTTTTGGGTGGAATATTAGAATTCATTTAAACCGAAATTATCGATGTAATTGTATAGAAAATTAGTAAATGTAGCTATTTATTAGTCGTTACAAATCCCTAATAGTACAATATTATTAATGTGTTATTTTTTTATAATTAATTCTCTACTACTTGAGGTGAGATAAACAAAGGTCTCTTAGTCCCAAATTGTAAATATGTGTAATGCTTTGAGTCGTATGTGCCTTCTGTCTTTTTTATTAATCTTTCTATTTTTTTGCACATGTGATTTTATTGTTTTAATAATTATTTATTCTATAAGTATATGTTGTACATAAATACGTATTATGTATATAAATTAATTCTTAAACAATAAGCTTTTAACCGAATTATATTTAAAAAAAATTAATTTAATAATAATAGTTGTTTAATGTTGTTATATATTGATTTTATATGAATATTTAATATTTTTGTTATTAAATATTAAATGTATTGAATTAAAACTTTTTTATTCGCCTAACCTAACTATCTATAGTATAAATTAAAAATGATTTCTTATTTTCCAAGATGTTTAAAGAACTCGTAAGAACTTTATACTGGTTTTATTAGTTTCTATAAATATTTTAAGCCAAGTAAAGAGTAAATAATTTAATTTAAATAGTAAATGTCTAGTGAATAAAACAATCTCTTCACTATTTCCCTATAACATTCAATTTTTAATATTAGACCGTAAAAAAATTATTATTATGGTAATAATCATTCTTAAAAAAATTTAAATAGATGTAATTTTCATTGTCTAATATATCATGGTTATAAATGTTTCAGAAATGAAAATGAAGACCTCGACCGACATTACCATCAACAGGCCGAAACCATTGTTTCCAAAACCTAGTTGCTAAATAACCATGATTTATTATATTAATAAATCTAATGTAAATAATTAAACATAAGTACTTTTCTTCCCTTGGTAGTTCGAAATGGAAGTTTCAAGAACAACCCCTACTACGTTTCAGTTAGGCAAACAAACTAACTTTTTGTATTTTTTACTCGGTACCTGAAATAAGTTTGCCTTTCGTACGGGGTTGGTTGAAATCTTGCTTATATTGTGCTACTATTACTATCTTTCGTTACGTTTTGTCTGTAATTATTTTTATATTTATTTAAATCTATTTTGATATAATACCATTGATGTATAACAAAAATAATAATAATAATATTAATCGTCATTTAAACATATCATATTGTAAATTAATGTAAAATATATTTTTTATAAACTGTATTTGAAAAAATTTCACATTATCATATTTTATTGGCTTATACATATGTATATGTATTATGTATTAAAAGTAAATTTTTTTAATAAACAACACGTATGTCACAATTTTGATGTAATTTTATTATTTAAATGATTTTAACTATAAGATATGTTGATAGATTAGACTTAAGTACTGACCAATAAACATAAATGTTCCGACAATGACTTTCTGCAATTTTATCGTATTATAATATAAGCTCTCGAATAAATGTATATTTCTAAGTATTTTATACACAGAATATATTTAATGTTCTAATTTTGACATTTTGTAAAAATTTTAAACATGCGGAACTAACTGATGAGTTTAAACTGCAGGATTGCGATTCAATTTAACTTCATACAAATCGTTGCATCGAAAATTAAAATTGAATTCATATCATATAATATAAGTAATATGTTATGATATGTGCGTGCAGTTATTGTTGTATATTATTATTAATAATAAAAAAATGTGTTTATTATTTTTTTTTTCAATTATAATTAGTATTATAGATTGTGGATATATAATATAATAGAGCAGTGGGCTCGTCACGTTTTTTTTTTAATCGGCTGTATATAGATGAGTATATCTATTCTCACGATCGTAGTTTCCGCGATTGTACATTTGTGTCAATGGATAAAATGTTTGAAGTTGCTAGTTTTGTAGGACAAACCCGTCGGAAAGTTACCTGCTTATATGTTTCTATTCTTGTATTGACATACTTAACCAAATGTAAAACAGCATTTTAAAAGTAATCTAAATAATTTCACACTCTACTTCCGGCTTCTACTCACGAATTGCGCATTTCTTTTATTATATTATATACCAATGTTATAATGCTTATTATTATTATATATATATAGCGTGTTTCCGATCTTCCGTCTATAAGGTTAACATGATAATATATAATACTATACATTTTATTATAACACACATTAGCTTGTTTTTTATTTACTGAGCGACAATTGGGTCGTCTAGTATTATTTATATATACCATCTAAAAAAATGTACTGACGTTGGACGAGTGCGTTATAATACGATTATATCGACAAATTAAATAATGCGATTTACTTACATGTACACAATATATTACCTTCTAACTATAAGACAATAGTAAGTATAAGTATATAATTTCCTACTAATGTACTTATTTACAAGAAAACAACATTACATTTTTCAGTTTGTCACTGTTATTGACTTATTGTATGTATTATTTAATATCAACGAGAAAAAACAATTAGAGGAGTCAAATTGTAATTAAAAATAACACTTGCCACATAAAGTAAAACAAATATATCCACAGTAATAATAAACACACAAGCTGCTCATTTTGTTATAATATTATACAAAGTATACAACTCACCGGCTATTGATGGGGGGGGGGGGGG
>JACXSJ010002588.1:0-21632 GCA_014851325.1 Pentalonia nigronervosa | reverse complement strand
AACTTCAGGTATTCATGAAAAACTATTGTGAACTAACACTCGTATTTTTTTTTTAATTACACTAATAATAACTTATGAAAAACCTTATATTACATTTTCTTAAAAAAAAAGTTTAACCACTACTGTAGTATATATATATTACTATAGTATTAAAAATACTTTATTGAAAATAGGCGCGATAAATTTTGAGCCTAGGACGCAAAATTTTTAAATAAGGCCTTAATAACTCACCATGTATAGGCGCAACTAAAATGTTTTTCCTGAATGAACTGAACAAATTTATGCCCAACAGACCATATATAGTCAATATTAAATGGCATTTATGTAAGTAAACGTGTTTGCTCATATTTTAAACGAAAACATAATGTTTACATGATTCCATAATCCATAGATCATAAGCTGTATTAAAGATATCCGTAGGCGTTAAAACTAAAATGGACAATTCTATTCACCCACGGTGGTTAGTTCCTATAATAATAAGCAGGATTCGGGACTTGTTGCATTTGCTTATTATTTAATTATGCAGCTGTAGAATGTTTAAAATAAGATAAAAATTTGTTTTGAGACACAACGAACTTAAATTACAAAAATTGATATTTCATATATTTTGTCATTTTTTAGGTAAGCACATGTTTAACAAATATTGGCAATTGAATTATTACTTTTAGCATATTAACGCATTTTAGATTCTAAGCGGAGCAATGAATACATTGATTTTACAATGTTGTGTTTTTTTTGTGTCTGTTATCACGTTTTAGGGCAGTAAAAATGCGCCGATTTTCTTAATCGGCATTTTTTTTTAGTAGGAAAGTGAATCGAGTTAATCTTTTGGGGGTCAAAAGTATGAAATTCTCGATAGTTTTTAAACGCGTCGGGAAAAACAAAAAAAAAATAAGGAAAAATGGGAATTTTTTCGCAAAACAAATTATGACTATATTTATTTTTATTTTTAATTTTACAAAAGCAATAATGACCGTAAATACATGAAATTTTTACCGAATATTTATATAGGCTTTTTTTCTATACCATAACATTTTCAAAATATTTTAAGTTTTTTTGAGCTATTTATAAGCATAATAAATTTTCGGATTTTTTTATATATTTTTTTTTATAATTGCCAATAAAAGGTTTTCCAATCGACCAAAATACTTCAAAATGTAATGCAATGTTCTTCATAACTTGTTGTAAGTGAAAATTAAAAAAAAAGTTGAGCGTAAGTCTCTAATAGTTTTTTATAAGCTTCTAAAGTTAAAATTTCGAGAAAATATGTAAAAACCACGAAATTTTGCAATTTTTTTTTGATTAGGAAATTTATAAAAATTTTTCTCGAAGATTTGAAAATTCAACACAAGAATCTCTATAAATTTTCCTACTTTTCTAAAAAAAAAATTTAACAGAAAATTAAAGTAATATTTATGAGCGTTTGAAATTAGACATTGGATATTAGCCCGTTTTCTCCGGGAACGGTTTTCTTATTTTGATGTAATTAAAAAAGGAATAATTGAAGACGTTTGAAAGTTTCACAAAATGTTTAGATTATCATTTTCTATACACTAAAAAAATTCAAAAATATTTTGACAATTGTAGGTTAAATAAATAGGCTAATTGTAGGTCTAAGAAGTTTTTGGTTTTTTTAAATTTTTTTTTTCTTTAAATATCGACAAAAAAAATTCGTCGAGTCAAACTTCTTGAAAATTTAATAAAAAATTCTTCTTCATAAGTTGTTTATAGAAGATTAAAAATAATAAAATTACATGGACACAAAAATTTATAAGCATTTATACTTTAAATTTTAAACGAAATTCATCATTGAACATTTTCATTGCAAATTGTTTTGTAGTTAAAAATTTATAAAATGTTCAGTTTTTATAACTAAGGATTAAAAATGTAAAACAACATTTTTCGTAAATAGTTTATAGTGTAACTAAAAAATCAAAAAAAAAAAAAATTTTTTATAAACATTTTAATTTTAATTTTGGACGAAATTAGATATTTAAATGAAGAATAACAGTATTAGTTATTTTGTTGTAATTTAAAAATATTTTTCATGGGTGCTTGAAACTTTTAAAGTATATTATGATTTTTTATATAATCAATGACATTTTCAAATGCAATGTTTTTTGCAAAAATTAATTCAATCTACTGTATTATTATTAGTAAAATTAATTATTTTAATAGAAATATTATCTTAAAATACACTTAGTTATATAGGTTGACAGACAGTCTTCGCTCAGAATCGTTTTTCGTATACAATGATTTATATTATTGAATTCAAATTTAACACATACATGAAAGTGATTCACTCGACACATACTTCACAGCAGAGCAATACCCACTTGACGACCTTTTTATGTTTTATTACATATAATACAGCATACGTAGATATACATTTTAATAGTTTAAATTATTTTTTTTACAGTTTAGAGTCAACTAATAAAGATGTAATACGAGTACATATTTTTTTTTTTGTTTTATATAAATGTTGTTAAATTAAGATATAGGCAAGTGCAAATAGGCAATATTTGGTTACTTAACATTAACAATAAAATTTTAAATTTAAAGACATTGTAAAAACTTAAAATTTAGTAAATTAAGATTTTTTAATACTGTATTTTAAAAAATGTTAGTTGCATATTTCAATTATTTTAGATGCATATATTTTTAACAATTTTTATGTAATAAGTCCCGAACCCTAGTTATAATTAAGGCGAGAAATCTTTAGAGAAACCTCTTCCAAATTTCATGTTTGAACGTTTTAAAATTCTAAAAATTGACCTTCCGATAATTTTGAATTGCCCGTCTCTGCTATAGTCAATAACATTTATGTTTAATAGCCAATTGGTATTGGTTTACTCGTAGGTTCTTTAAACGAAAACTTAATGTTTACATGATTCCATATAGATCATAATATACAATATTGGACAAATACTAATCATGCACATTCTAGTTTTCATTTTTCATTAGATAATATTTCATTCTGCCCAATTAATGAACCATTAATTCTGACTGCATCTGATAATTAATATACAGGGGGACTTTTTTATTTAAGAACACTCGCTATTTGTATTGACGTTTTTAAATTTATTTTTCAAATTATTTAGATGCTTGCTTTTAGTGTAATTTACTTTTATTTTTTTCACACTTATATTTATTAGTTAAACTAGTATCATCTTTTGATTTTAAAATGGCAACCCAAATTAAATACTACTCAAATTAATCTGGCCATTTATTTTTTTGAATTATTACGTTCAAATATTTTTAATTTTCGTTAATCCGTTAACGGGTTAAGGCTTTTCTAAGTTAGGTGGTTTTAGGAGGTGTTTGTGTGTAAATTTGTTATACCTAGTCATGGGTCAGAAATTCCATAAGTAATTATAATATATTTACCCACATAAATCCCCTAGTCAGAAATTATGATTTTTATGTCTATTTTGAAGAGCTATATCTCGTCAACCATCAACAGATTGACAAAAAATGAAAATTTGTAATTTATAATTCATGAAAAAATATTTTTTTTTTACCGCATGGGATTGTTAATATAGGCTGCCATTTGAAAATCAAAAGCTGATAATAGTTTGACCAATAAGGGCGAAAAAAATAAAAGTTTTATATACAAATGTAGAAAAGCACGTGTGTAACGTTTTAAAGAAAAAAAATTGAAAAAGTCTATACTTTAAGAAATAACGAGCGTCTCGGATAAAAACAAAAGGAAAAATCAGCCTGTACACGACCATACGTTGTTATTCGTTTAACGCAAGATACGCGCGTAATCTAAATAGGAAATAATTACATAATAATTAAATATGTCTTATTTCGGGGTGGATTGGCCGGCGGTGGGCGCCGATGGATTTTAGAAACACGTGGCTAACCGAACACACGCCGTGAGATATAGATCGATTATGATAGGTATTATTAATCCGCCGTATAAATGTAAAATACGTGAACGCACTGCGCACACACATAAGCTCCAGGACACGGATGTAAATACCTAGTTAAAAAGAGCGGCAAACCCGTTAACCTAATACCTAACAATTTGCGCGCGATTCTTAAATGTTTCATCGGCCGCCAACGATAATAATAACATAAATTTATCGCTCCGCTCAGATCTAAAATTGAAATGAATATTGTGTGCCAAATCGAATGGGTCGCATTCAATAATATTAAGTGTACCGCCAATTGACCATCTTTTGGACTTTAGTAGGCGTATGTGCCTACTGCTGTGTGAAGCGATGAATATAATATGTTGGTTACCAATGGTTATAAAAACTAGCACTGGTATACTCGGAACAGTCGAAACCAGGACCGTCGACCAGTGTGACCCCTCCCCTCGCCCCTTACAACATGAAAATATATAAATTTATTTACAAACATTTAAAACTACTGACATATTATTTTAAAGTATTATTTTTTTCTATGATGAACCCCCTCCCCGTCTTTATTAGATTCATGTCGACGGAACTACTCGAAACAGAAGCGATAAACGAAACGATATTAAATGTAGATAAAATTTAAGTCGTCGGAGAAAAGATAAGAGACTCATTTTGGTTAATTCTGCGCGATCAATAATTTTAAGAGGTCAATTGTCGTATTATACGCCTATTAATTACACTATAGGAATGTTTTGTAAAGAGTGAGCTAAAACTAATGGGTTTAAGTGCCAGGCAGTAATGAGCTTTTCCGAGGTATTAAACATATATACACGTAAGGCGATCCCTTTAAAGGTTGGCATTTTCAGATCTCTAAGTACCGAGTGTATTGTTGCACATAGTATAGGTATAATAAATCGCATTCTAGTATCTGTGGTCATTCGTTTTTAATTACAATAATGTAGCAAAGTCGATTTAGTCAAAAACTAATTTTACGTAAAAATTACCGTTTTTAATGTTTTTTTTCTTCCCGATTAACCCCCAGAGATCCAAAGTACTAGATCTTTGGATTATGGTCAAAAAAAAAAAAAATGATTTGCGCCCCTCCTCGTAGTTTTTATCCCAGTCACGCCACTGAATACGGTATACATCGGTTATAACTCCAGTGTTAATGGTTTTAATAGCAGTAGTATAGTTTGTTTTAAATCCGTGTAAATAATCTTCTTACCTTAGTTTTATAATAATAAATTAATTTAGATCAATTCACTTTAATATGAAAGATAAGAACAAAATTAATTCTACTGAACGTAAATTTGATATTTATTTATTTTAACCGGTCATGCCTAAAATTTAATTACCAAACATAATGGTCTAATCGGAAAATCGAAATCATACGCCACGCAAACTGCAGCGAGTTGTAATCAAATTTAATAAAATCATATTAAATATTAAAATGACATGACGTATTATGATGTCGCGACGTTATTTCGGGCCGTTTTCACGATCGCGATAACGCTAAACGTAAAACGGTGACCGAGTGACGTCTGTCGGAAAACCGAAAACGTCGGAGTGCGGACGTGACCGTCACAAAACGACGCGGCACGCAGCGTTGCGCAGACACGCTGCCCGCTCAACACCGTACACGGCGCGCGGGACGGCGGTGTTTCTATTCATAACCCGCGCGCGAGGTCGGCCGCGGCCACAGACACGGACACGCGCAAGGACCGCCCGTGGCCCGCGCTGCTCACGCTCGAACCGCTGGAGTACGCGTGGTCCGAGTGTCTAACCCGACGACGTACGTCGTGAGCGACCGTTCGCCTTGCGGATTGCGGTAGGCAGCGTCCCGACGGACGGAGTGGGACTCAAATGGGAGAAGTCGGTACTCGGAAGAGTAACAATCGACAATCGCACATCCTATAATTACTATATAGCGTGGTATTTAAAATCCCACGAAACCGAATAGGTTTTGGCGCGTAGTTGCTCCGACAAAACGGTCGGGATCGGATACGTCGTCGGCGACATCCGACGAGCTGCAGCGGCGGATGGAAATAATAACAACAACAACAACAATCAATAATTATAATTATAATTGCGGATTCGCCGGCGGACGGGCTGGAGCAGCAGCGTTGCCCCGCAAGGCCTGCCGGCGGCGTTTCGGCGTGCGGACGAGTGGAAGGGGAAGGGAGGCGCCCTGCGTTGGCGGCACTGCGGCGGTTTCAGCTGACCCAGAATCGGATCGCGCGCGCCAGCCAGTTCTGCGGGAGAAAATAAAATGAAATAAAAAAATAGACAAATAATACACAGTTATTGTCGTTTGTCACGATATTACGTCCGAGCGGAGTTGCTGTTGCTGTTTCTGCGGTGGGCAAATGAAAAGTCTGCGTTTTCTTTTGATCGTCGCGTAAAATTATTGCCCAACGTGTGCACGTCATTCCACACCGTCGTAGTGTGTGTGCGTGGACCTCAATCCGACACGGTGATGTTGACGATCACTGTCGAGAACGGGCGTTCTTGTGATGCTGTGCGCGTCGTCGAACAAGTAAGATGGTTTGACCGTACAACTGATTTTATTGGTTTGACGATAAATAATCCGCCACCGGCTAATTGTGTCCCTTGTTGCAGGTTTACTGTTGAAAAGACATGAGCGTCGCGATGGAACAGAACATTGGCGGGGCCTTCGATCCTGGTAAGAGGACCGATGACAATTATTATTAAACCTCCAAATGCGTTGTTGGCTTGTTCGCCTGTAGTTCGTTTCTTGTTTAGCTCTGGCCGGTCTACTGGAGTCGTTGGTGGGATCGCGAGACGCCATATCCGCGTCCACAGAGGAACTTGACTTTTTGTCCAACTTATTGCAAAGCAAGGAATTGCATGCTCTGTTCAAAGTCTACAACACCATTGTCGACCGGGTGCGTGATGATCGGCGATGCTCTCCCGTATTATCGAGTTCCATGCAAACTACATTGGACGTCATGGAAGTTATATTGCCCAGGATCGCGCTCAGCGAGACATCCAGGCAACTTTTTCAACTATTACAAAACCCTCATATACAGGTATGTGTAGAAAACTGACAGAATTGTATTTGAATAATGACTTTATGATGAACATTTTAGGGACTTCTGTGTGCCCATGATGCGGTAGCTCAAAAAGACTACTTGCCCCGACTGCCAGACATTCCTCAAGAGATGGATGAGGATGAAGAGACAATCAAGATTGTACAATTGGTTAAAAGCACTGAACCATTGGTACTAATACATAATGAAATGTCTTAAGCATGATCATGTTTCCTATATGGCGGAGTTTACTATTGTTTTATTTTTATCTAAATTAATATAAGTGCTTGTTTCTTCACTACCCGGTAGCAATTGCTGTAGTCATAATTTGTTATCAATTAAAAATAAATAATTTCTGGACGACATGGCTCCTAGACCACCTATTCCACAAATTGTACTTATGGCATTTGCTTGTAGCTTTGTATTAAAAAAAAAAAATGATATACTCTTAATTTTATTCTAGTCCACTTTTTGTTTTGTTTTTTGTGTTTGTATTTTTTATATATATATATATATATTTTTATTTACTTAATACAATTTTTCATTTTTTGCTATTTGCATTTTATTTTTTAACAATTCACAACCATAACTTCTTAATGGTTAATCTGTTGTTTTTTCTATTAACTGTTTTGCATTTCACAAGGACGGGGAACCTGACTCAGCTGAACCAATTGTGGTAAGTAGGGTAATGGGATTACTAGGTATACATTTGTCTAAAATGTTTTGAAATCATTATTAATTTTTAAACTTTTATTATACAATTTTATTTATTTAACGCCAAATGGCAATTCAAAGATTCATTGTAGTTTAAAGTAAATTAACAAGTAATGATAGTAAAAAAAAGAGGTTATACAGCAGAAACAGTAGGTAGAACATAGTCATAAACGATAAAACTTAAAACTAAGCAATTGTACAGACAATTCTATGGTTGAAATGTGTGTTTTAACATTGTACTGTATTATTTATAGACATACTGCAGTTAATTAATGTGTCATTAATTAAGTGAGCATGGTTTTACATAAGTATTTTAATTTTTCATGGCCTAGTTATACTTTTCAGTACTTGTATTGATGTTTTCTAAACTATTGCCAATAAGTCAATAGCTAAAAATGTTCTCCCAATAACTTTACAATACTCATATTGTTAGAAAGACATTTCTTGTATGAAGTTATTGAAGAAATGAATAATGTATGTTAAAACTTAGAAATTACAAAAAAAAAGCAATGAGAAGAAATGAGAAATGTATTCAATATGTATTTGTAAAGCTTAAAAATAAATGATAGTTTACCTGTGTAATCATTTTATTAGAAGGTATAAAATTAATTTTATACTTTTAATTAGTGAAAATATAATAAGACAAAAAAAAATGCCAATCAAGTGCTAAAAGTTCTAAAGTTTACATTTACAATAATTGATAAAAATTACAGGGTGCCACAATAAAAACTGATGAAGAAAATGGAAAAATAATTATAGCAAGGGTCATGCATGGTGGTGCTGCTGATAGATCGGGTTTAATAAATGTCGGTGATGAAGTTTGTGAAGTGAATGGAATAAATGTTGAAGGAAAATCACCAGCAGACGTACTCCAAATACTAGTACATATAAACAAATTATAAATATTTTAGTTATGAGATAAATGGATTGTAATAGTTTCGGTTTATTTTATAGCAACATTCTGAAGGGACAATAACATTCAAATTGATTCCTGCAGACCCAAAAGGTGGATTGCGAGAAAGCAAAATGAAAGTCCGAGCCCATTTTGATTTTAACACTGATGTTGATCCTTACATTCCATGCAAAGAGGCCGGCTTAAGTTTTACTAAAGGAGATGTACTTCATATTGTTAGTCAGGATGATCCTTATTGGTAATTTTTATTAATTTTTAGTTAATAATTAATAATTTATAAGAATTTTTTCAAATTTACAAATCTAGGTGGCAAGCCCGCAAAGAAGGAGACCGTAATATGAGAGCTGGACTTATACCAAGTAAAGCTCTACAAGAACGTAAAATAATTCATGAAAGATTGTCAATGACCGATCAAAAAAAGAAATGTAAGTTGAAATATGTGTTTAATATTTCTAATCAAAACAAAATAATTATAATTTGTACACATTAACTTTTTTTTTAATGAAGACATGAAGTGAATAATATTTTAATTTACTGATCAATTATAAAAGGATTTAATCATTCCTATGACAGTTTCTATCATATGTAAATTTGCATTATAAATTAAAATCTGTAATTTCAGTCATATGTTGGATATAATTTTGACTAGATTACAAATGGGGTTGGTTTAAATATTTTACATTAATAGCACTAAAAACTCACAAGTGTATATTATAATGTTTAAATTTAAATAGTGGTTTGTTTAGTTTAATTTTAGTATTCACTAATAAATTTAATATTGTAAAAATACCTATTTCTTTTATTGCTATTATTATTATTACTTAGTTTTTATCCTTTTTAAGAATAAAATACAATATAATGTAGATGTTTATTAATTTAGTGTGTTTATTACCCTTTTATTATTTTTTTTTGTTTTATTAACATGTTTTTTGTTTAGTAGTGTATTGTGATTAACATGTGGTATGTTTGCGGATTACAGGGGTCATGGAATCCATTAATGGGGGTTGTATTGGTGGGGGCGGTATGACATGTTTGCCAGACCGTTCATTAGCCAAGGACCCATTATGTGGGTCACTGGCCGCTCTGAACGATCTCGGTGAAGACATGGCGTCCGAATGTTCGGTACGTACACGTGTTAAAAAGGTTATCTATGACGCAGCTGAAAGTGATGACTATGACCGTGAAGACATTGCTACATATGAAGAAGTGGTTAAGTTGTATCCAAGACCTGAACTTCCTCGACCCATTGTATTAGTTGGTCCACCTGGTGTTGGTAGAAATGAGCTGAAAAGACGTATTATGGAACTAAATCCTGACAAATATCACACACCTGTACCACGTAAGTAGAATATTCAGTTTATAATTTTTTATTTAGTACCTATATAATACCTCAGTACCTTTATTATATATATTATACATATTTTTACAAAATAAAATTTCAAAATGTGTAGATTTTAAGTATTTATTTTAATATTTCAAACAATATCTTTTAAAATATATTAAACCGTATTATGTATTTATGATTTTATTATAGACATATTAGTATATAAATATTAATTTTAATAGCTATTTTATTTAAATTGTATTTATAAGTGTGTATTTAAATTTAGTTTATTGTTGGTATTAATAATATTATTAGTACAACAGAAATATATTAACTAACAATTGTAGAAACAAAAAAATAAGTAATAAATGTCACCTAATTATTTACACTTATAGATACATCTAGATCTCCTCGGCCTGGAGAAGTAAATGGTAAAGAATATAATTTTGTCTCAAGAGAATTGATGGAAGAACAAATAGCCCGTGGTGAATTTTTAGAATTTGGTGAATACAAAGGCAATCTTTATGGCACATCTTTAGAAAGTGTGAAATCAATCATACGTTCCGGGCTTACATGTATTATAAATCCACATTATCAGGTAGAATTCAAAATTCATATTTTTATTACAATATCTATTATGAGTGTCTAAAATAATAATTATCTGTTAAAGGCATTAAAAATGTTACGCACTCCTGATATAAAACCCTACATTGTATATATTAAGCCACCAATATTTGACATATTAAAATCGACTAGAAATGCAGCATTTGCAATGTCAACATTTGATGAAACAAATTCTAGAGGTTTTACAGTAAGTGTGCATTAAAAAAAAAAATTTACATACTACATGAAGTCATATTTAGGATGATGAGTTCAATGAGATACTAAGGAGTTCAAAACGAATAGAATTTCTTTATGATCATTGGTTTGATGAAATAATAGTCAATGATGATTTCAAGTTTGCTTTGGAGCAATTATTAGAAGCTGATCATAAATTAAAAACCGAACCATTATGGGCACCTGCTGCTTGGTTACAGTAAATTTTTACAGTAAGCATATAATTTTCTTTAGTTTTTATGTGTCAAATAAATACCTAAGTATAATACATTAATGAATCATTTTTGTCAATAGTTATCCGCGGAAACTAGTCAATCATTCTTAACCCGTCACCAAAACAGTATTTATACTTGTTCCATAGAACACATCAAACTTCGACCAAAAAAAAAAAAAAAATGAAATGATTAACCATTTTGTTTTAATTTTGAATGGATGTAGTTGTATAATTTTAATAGATTTTAAAATAATATAATAGTTAGAAGAGTACTAAAAATAAAATACAACTCTTTACATGCAATAATTTATTTATGCTTTTAGAAACAATTTTAAATAACTTTTAATTATACGCTATTTACGGTTGTGACATTTATTTTAGATTATAACTAATCTATTTTTACCCATTTCTAGTCAATAATTTTTAAAATCTCATATTTATTGAGATTTTATTAGTAAGTCTTAAGCCTTACAAATTATGTTTTCTGAAACTTTATCATTACTAGTTATTTAGTATAGGCATTAAGCCAATTTTTGAGAAATGTATTTTGTTTAATATAAGTTATATTATTATCAAATAGAATTTACAGCATCTTGATTCAAAATCATACATACAATACACTAGTCATATACCAACACTGTGTTATTGTTGTTCAAATATAATTTTGATAAACGCTGTATGATAACATTATTTATAGATAATATTTTAAGTACGCTGTTATAATTGTTGTATTTCATTCATATTTTATAAGTTTTATGACAAGCCAATGCAACAAATATTTATATTTATTTTAAAATCTTATTGAATTAAGTTTTAAAAAAGCTGTTCTACAGCCTAATGTGAAGTTGTAAATGTATGAATTATTTATCAACTTATTCTAATGATGAAATGCATTAATATATTAGGGAACATATTTTGTTAAATAATTAATTGTGTTATTATAACTATTTTTTCTCTATTTAAAAAAATGTTTTAATAGTTTATACAGTGGTTTTTAGAATATTTACGTGAATTTTATGTATACTGAACATTAATAAAATGTTAATTTAAATTATAAATATTTATCACTGTTTTATATTATCTTTATTTCAAGAAAACTGTTCAGTTTAATAATATATTATATGTTTCACTTTTTACCATTAAATGAAGCTAAAAGTTACATTCATGTGGATATGAAATTTTATGGAAATCGTATGAATGGAACAATCATTTTAATAAATATTTTTTTGCATTTACGATTTATTGCCCAAAATTTAAAATCGAAAGACAAATATGGTAGCGTCATCTGAATTCTAGTGTTCTATCATTTGTGGTTCATATTGCAAATTAAAGAAACAACATACTTCAACTACAGATAAAGCTGTTCAGTCGGCAGTCATGTCAATAATTAAATGTCCAATCCCGATGATTATTTGACCATCAATATGTTACAATTTGTACAAACAAAACTCACTTTTAGTATCTTTTGCTCTACTCAGAATCTATTAATTTTACAATGTTGTGTGTTTTAGATTTTGAGAGGAACGAGAAATGTATAGATTTTACAATGATATGTTTTTTTTTATCTGTCACCACGTTTAAGGGCAGTAAAAGTGCTTCTAAAAAATTCTGAAAAATTTTCTTAATCATCATCTTTTCTGGTAAAAAAGTGAATTAATTTAGTTGGTACTTTAGGGGAATAAAAGTAAAAAATTTCCCATAGTTTTCAAACGCACCAGGAAAAACAAAAAAAAAATTAAGGAAAAACGGGGACAAAATTAATTTTTATATTTGATATAACAAAAGAAATAATGACTGTAATCCGTAAATACATAAAATTTTTTTTGAAATGTATAGATTATTATTTTCTATACAACCAAAAAATTATATTTTGACAATGTTTGAGCTAATTGTAAGCCTAAGAAATTTTGGTTATTTAAAATTTTTTTTTCTTTAAATATCAATAAAAAAATTTTGTTGAGTCAAATTTCTTGATAATGTATACAAGATTTTCCTCATAAGTTGTTAAAATAGCAAATCAAAAATAATAAAAATCTATACGTTTAATTTTTTTTATAAGCATTTAAATTTCAAATTTTGACCGAAATTCATCATTGAACATTTGCAATTTGTGTTATAGTTAAAAATCCATAAATTTTTCAGTTTTTATAACTAAGAATTAAAAATTTAAAATAATGTTTTTCGTAAGTAATTTATAGTATAACCAAAAAATCAAAAAAATAATTTTTATGGACATTTTAAGTTCAAATTTAGACGAAATTAGATATTTAAATTAAGAATAACGATGTTAGTTATTTTGTTGTAATTTAAAAATATTTTTCATGAGTGCTTAAAACTTTTAAAAGTATATTATGATTTTTTTACACTCAATTAAATTTTCAAATGCAATGTTTTCTGCAGAAATTAATTCAAGATATACTGTATTATCAATAGTGAAATGAATTAATTTAACAAACATAATATAAAATATACTAAGTAAGTTAGGCTGATAGACCCTCTTTGCTCAGAATCGTTATTCATATACAATGATTTTATATCATTGAATTCAAATTTGACACATACGTTACAATGACCTCCCCCCTAGACACACTGTACAACAGAGTGGTACCCACTTGCTCATGTTTCTTAATTTTTTTATTTAGAGGGAAGGTTGAACAATAATGAACAAAATATTATGAATTTGTGCATCAAACGTTATAATTAGGGCTAAGAAACTATTTTCATGATACTTCTGTGTATAATTTTTTAGTTCAAAATTTGATTTAAATAAAATCTTTTTTTGTATTTTTTTACATTACTTTTAATCATTAAAAGCGTAAATAAGATTTTTTTATTCTTCATCATTTGAAGTACTTTCCAATTCAATTTTTTATCAATTGTGGGCTTTTATTGTATTTATAAAAATATGGACAAGTACAACTAATACTTTGTAAAAAACCATACTCATATCTGACTTAGAATCTTTTTTTTTAAAATATAACTAAATTTATGTCTGTATCTAATCTTGGTTGTAAGTTCTTAGTGTCTATTAAATTTTATTTTATATCATATTGATTGATATATTTATCAGCAGTCAGTAAAAATCCTATTCTATTAGGTACCTTAGAAGAGCTTTTCATGGAGCTGAATTTACATGTCTTAGAATTTTAGAGACAGCATAGTAGTTGTATCGATTGATTAAAGCTCATGCACTTTAATATTTTCATAAATTTAACTCAAAATTTGAAATAAGATTGTGCTTAAGTTTTGATCATTTTTTTAAAAAATTAAAATTAGGTACTGCCTGATTTGATGAACTGCTGAATTTCATAACCTTTGGTAAAGTTTTTAGGTTTGTTATGTGACAACTTGGTACTTGGTAGGAAGTTGTATGGGTGTATTATAACAGGGTTCGTTGAGATTCAGACTTTGTTTGCCGACCATACGACCGCTATGGCTCCAGTTCAGTAAATCGACCCTTACAACTATGTTGTATACATAACTGCTGTACAATACAGCAAATGTAACTAGAGTTCTCCGATATTTATGTTAATATGTATTCATTGCTATGCTAACTAACATTGACACCCCAAAGCAATAATATTTAGGGCTCTTATTTGATGTACATACATATTAAAACCTCAAAAATCACTCACTACGCCCTAAGACACTTCCCCTTGGCTATTAGTTAAATTAAACTGCAAAAATACATATAATGTGCAAGGCTCTAACAAACTTCCTTCTAATATATATTTTGCTTAAGTTGAATATATACAGTGTCAAATGAGTTTTGAATGAAAAACAAAAATATAGCACATGATTTTCCTTTTGAAAGTGATTTGGAGCAGTCGTTAAAATAATAATATGAAATCAGTGAGTTGGAATGCAACTTTAACACTGATTGATGTAATTGAAACAATACCAAACTTTTGCCTCAATAATCATCCCTCCATAATTATTTTTTACAAAGATAAACTTAATTTAAGTTCAAGGTTCACCAAAGTATGGCACAGTAATTATTTTATCATCTTGAATATTAAAATATGCCCAGTAGTAATTTAATAAAATTATCTCTAATAGTTGAGTTGTAAAATTTGTTTTAATTTTATCACATAATAAAAATTTCATTTTATGACACAATAATTACAAAAAATAAAAGATATCTGAAACAATTGGTTTCATACTCTGTAAGAATTGCCGAATCAGTTGTTTTATTACATAAACCAGTTATCATAATATATTTAATATGTATGTAGTAATAATTTACAATCAGACTTGGACAAAACAATTTATTATATACTCATAAAAAATTAAATATTACATGTATTATTTCATGTTCAAGTGAATTTAAATAACTTACAGATTACAATAAGATAAAAAGTACTTGATTACCATATTTAATTAATACATTATTATAAATAGATATATTTAAAAGCCATATTATCACACTATCACACTAATATTGCATTTAAAATTGTATATGTATTTTCAATGACAATGTTTATGAAATATTAACTTTATATTACATACAAACTTCAAAAGTTAGATAAATTTTTTTACAATTCCTGATTTATTTGTCTCGTTTCTCCTTTAGATGGAGCTTCATCTAAACATGTTTGATCAGAATCCTTCAATGCACGGCCTTTGCATAAATAACTTCTTAAGCTTTCAGCTTGATCATTAAAATACCATTGTTCTATATCTGATTCGTAAGTTTCCAACAAATCTTCACACTTAAAAAATAAAATATACATTATTATTTTAAACATTTATTATTTTAAATGATTACCTACCTGAGTTTTCATATTTGTAATTTCAACTGAAGGTTTGTCCCAAAGTTCATATGGTATTCCAAGTTCAACTTTTACACCTTTATTGCTATTAACAGAAAAATGTATTTATAACTTAGTAAATATTATAGTACATTGAATTTGTAATAACAATGGCTATCTTACACAAGGCCGTGTAATGTTTGAAAAGTTTGGCTCATTCCTTTAGCAAATCGTGTACTATCGGTCCTTTCTTTGTGAATATTATACTTAAGTATTCTTTCACAGAGGCCATCTAGTGATTCAACTAAACGCAGTTCCCTTAATGACATCATATAAATACATTTTAAAGAAACCAATTATAAAGCATATGATTTTGAAACTCACGATTTTTTATACTCCTTTTTCTTTTTTGGCTGATCTATAGAGTAACCGATCTCCAAATATTCACTCGTCTTACCAGTCTCCAGTAAACGACCCTCTAATTCTTCCGCTAATATTTTACAGACTAAAAGAATATACACAGTTTTATGTTTAAAACATTTAATTTTTATAATTAACATCCATTAACATTTTTTTAACAAGTATACAATAATAATAACACATATAATTATATTCTACAAACCTTCACATTTATTAGCATATTTGACACCATCTTCTGACGTAGTACTCAATGATTTAGCTATAAATAATATAAAAACTAATGATTTTATCAACAAAATCATTTTGTTGATTTGACTTAATTTTACTTAACAATACATAATCACACAATACTCGACATTATTGATTAGTTACTATAAACGACTTTATAAGATGAACAAAATACTACAAGAGTTATTATTTAATTTTCAATACTCTTCAGGGCTTCTACCACCAAAAGGATTTCTAAACCGGACTCAAGTGTTGACTGTTGATAAATTATTAACCTATCCAATTGCAATATTAAATAATATTAATTTTCTTATCAACAATGTAGTAATCATTATCACAGAATATAACCTTATCTATGATATAAATAATTGATAACGATTAACGTTTTTTTTTTTTTTTTTTGAGATCTTCTCCAGTTCTTCACATCATGCTAAGAATGCTGATGACCTAACCATTTCCTCATCATAATATATGATTCACTTTATACATGACTATTCGTAGACATAATGTAATTAATTAATTGTTTCTGTAGAATTAACAGAATATTTCAATCAGCATGACAAAAAAAAATTAAGTTATAATTTTTATTAAGTTCTAAATATTGTCAAGCTGTTTATTTTGGCTGTTATAATATTGATGTTCTACATAATATTACTATAAAATGTAGTGACTTTCTTTCAATAATAAACATTTATTAGACATTTTTCAAATAACTTTATTCTACAAATACAAAAATATATAATATTATGCAATACAAAATTAAGCACAGAAGCCATTGATCTCTAAAGTCTTATATTTAATTAACACCCTCTTATTTGAGCATTTCCCGAGTTTTTATTTAATGAAACTATAATTATATAATATTCAACTTCAAATAAATTAAATTTTTATTAAAATTAACCAATAACTTAATAATGAAAAAAAAATATAGGTATATAAATTTTATAATTTTCATCCTTGGTTATTTAACAATATTGGCACGTCTGAAATCATCTGTGCGTTTTTTGTATGTTATAAACATGGCCCAAAAGAATCCAACCATGTTATGGAATAACACTCGTAACTAAAACAAAAATTTGAATTAGCCAAATAAAATATAAAATAACCAATAAACTATTTACCATTGGAGGTACAAATTTTACGTTAAAGAACTGTATCAATGAGACTATCTGCCAATTTGCTTTTAATATAGGCCAGTAAATTGCATATATTTGCTTCATTGTGTCTTCGTGCGATTTTCCCTATGATGATTAATTGTTATTAATGTATTATATTCAGTAGTTATTGTGCAAAATGTTAACTTCTTACCTCAAATCTTGACAACACATATAACGAAAGAAACTGATAAAATGGTGTAAACAATAAACGTTCAATACCAAATTTTAAAAAAACCATTTTTGATGAATTTTCAGGAAAAGTGCTTTCTAATGTCTCATAGAAAAAATGTGGTACCGGCCCACCAAATAAAAGACTGCGAAAAAAAAACAAAATCATTACTTTAATAATGTAATTATTCGATATAAAAATTACACATTAATTTCAACAATAAATATACATAACAATCTGATTTTTAATTACCCGAATAAACCAAAAGCCACAACACTATCCTGGTCAATCATCTTAGCTCCAGCAATGTTTTGTAAAGTAATATTTCCAAGCGAGGCTATAATACAACTAAAAATAATTTCTTTAAATAACACAATTTCTAATAAACATTTTCTAATAAAAACCAATACCTGGTGATTGACTTTGTTCGAATAGGTCTTGAATTCAAGCGCTCCAAATAGGTTAATACTAAACTTTGTAAAAATTCGGCCGGTCTTGAAAGTGCCATTTTGAACAATATACCGATAATATTACTGTCTTCTTATGGTATAATCTGTAAAATTACACAGATACACTAAAAACGTGGTCGGATTTATTTAAATTTATATTATATTTAAATGGGTATTGGTATATTCGTATATTTATATAATGCGCTTATGCTCACTTTTTCTCAATTATCACCCGTGATATACGAATTAAACAATTGCACCTTTATTTGCCGGAAAAAAAAAACCACTATAATTTAATATCGAAAATAGTATCGACGAAATGCATCAAAACACTTCGGTGATCGGACGCCGCCGAATTCCACAAGCGAGTGAGATCTTTGGCGTCGTAAGTTCAAACATGTTATTTACTTTCCAACACCGTCGTGACATCGGCACATCGCACGTTCTCGTTTCGCTATCACAAATATTTTCTACTGTTTATCTACCGAGCTCTCAATTTTCTAGGTCGTGTAACAGTGACTGTTGGTCCACGAATACCTGTAGGACACAACTAGATCGTGCGACATGTATCGTGTTTCAAAAACGATTATAATAATGTTGTACGCCTACAACACGCCTGGTCCTACACTGATATCGGGCAGGCGCGTGAAGTACAACTGTTTTAGGCCCGCGGGGGGAAAAAAATAAGTCCCCGAAAAAGAATTTGTTGAAAAATTTTACGAAATATTTACAATGTTTTAATATTGACGGTGCCTCTGCAGGAACTGCTCATCTTGCGGAACCCTCGTCACATAACAAATATTTTATAATAGGTTAATGAAACGTCTCAACGAAAAGAGATCTACTTGTCGTTCGTGGCGGTTATCATATGTTATTTACCGATTTATTTTTTCACAAATTTCTCGCGGAACCTTTAGGCCCCGGTGGAACATCAGTTGCCAGCTGGGAAACACTATTACATAATCCATAGAACTGGTTAGATCAGTGTGTAAATGTAAAATGCTTGTACGCGTGTATTAGTTATTCTCACTTATCCATCGTAACCCGTGTCTTTTGATCTTATATTTGGCACACTAGACAATTCCTTATTTTCAAACTGCCAACAGTCATCGTGATATAATAGCTAATGAGTGCCATGTAGGCGGGTGTCCGGGTGCTCGAACACCCATTGAAATTTGTTCGTGGTGCAGTGCATCAAATTTTGATTCATTTCGATTAATAATTTCTTAAAAAAAAAAAACAATTAATTCGAGAACGTCTTTTATTTAACGAATAATTAATATAACAAATCGATAAATGATATTATTATAGGTTAAACAGCAGACAATTCATGTATGTATAGTCGATGGGAATTTATATGTATCTGCGCTGTTCATAGGAGTTTTTTTCATACAGGATTCACTCATTCTCTCACAGTTTACCTTGATTTCCGAATTTCCTATATTTGAACTCAATTTAAACTATCAATAATTGACTGCCGTTGCCAGTGCTGCAAATGTAAGTGGCCATATTACCGTTGTTAAAAATAGATGGTTAAAGTCTTTACACACCATTTTTTTAATAGAGAGGGGCGGGGGCTTTTCACTTAGAGCACCCAATGGTTTTTCCCAAATCTTGCACCTATGGATGAGTTTGTTGTCGCAGTCAGTTTGGATAATATCGTATCAATGCACCTTTGTACGTTTATTTTCGTATTTTTTTCCAAGTTCATCAGCAAATTTGCATATAGAAATGAAATTAATTAATTCTAACAAAAAATATGTTCTTATGTTGCGTCTAAGGAATTTTTGTACAATTTTCATAAAAAATGCTCTAATTTTATTCGTTGGAGGTGTTCAAAAAACAACTCTATGAAATGTCCATGTTTTTTTAAAAACTGTGAATCGGAAATTGTATTATCATAACAATTCTAAACCATTGAATTTATTATTTATTTTACTTATTAATTAAATTATTATAGTTTTATTTTATTGATTTAATTAAAACTAATTTTAGACTTTTTAATTATCTAATTAACTTTTTCTAATGTGGGACTTTTTTACCGATTTTTTCCCGAGATTTTAAGCAGTAATCCCCCACTTGCGACAAGTACCGTTCATCATTTTTAATCGATTGGCAATACATTTATTGGTGTTCAGCAGCTGAACCATACTTAATATTATAATGTTTTAAACTGTATAACTTTATAAAACTAATGATATACGGTAGTAATTATACATGAAATAAACAACCATATTATTTATATATCTAGGTAGTACGTAGATGGCAGATAAATAGATTGTTGCTCTCTGGTCTCTGGCCTTGACAATCAGGTATGAACTATATAATATAAAGAATGTACTTATGTACCTACTAATACAGTATTAAAAAAAATAAAACATGATATATTTTTTCATTGTCACGGCCAAAAAAATGTACATTTACAAACAATGTCAAGGTAGATTTTTTTACTATACCTACTAGATCAACTGTTATGGATGGGTATAGATAGGTATAAAACTCACCCTTAGCATGACTTTCTGTACGAGTCTCTGCTTGAGAATTTTTTAGGGGACCCGAGTGAGAAGGTCAGAGTTCTGCATAAGGAGTAGTTCAGGATCATCTACAGGCCCGTTTAGCCGTTGAGGTGATCCTACACTCAAATAAGAAGCAGAGAGGATCAGGGAGATGATCAATAGATGAGGGACCTTGCATCGGAGTGATGAATCTCTGACAATTAGTGAAAGGGACCCCTTAAAGTCTAAAGCAGCCAGGGGCATACCTGTAAAACATTTTTTTTTTTTTTAGAGAGGGAATTAATAAAAAGCTCACTTAAAACTTTAGAGTTTAAAGCTGTTAAAAATCCTAAAGCAAAGCAAACGTAAATATGAATTATGCTAAAAAAAACTTCTTAAAGGGAGGAGGGGTAATTTCCCTGTAGTAGCTTCTCCACCTAAATATGCCACTGTGAGCAGCGGGTTCAATCCGGCTTGTGAAAAGCATGATAAAATAATCACTGAAAAGCGGTGAACTGGATACGATTTTGTACGATGGTCGATGGAGCACGGAGTATGCATATCATATGGTTGCTACCGCATAAACCATGTTATTCTATCGTGGTGAAAAAGAAGTGGCGTACGCTAGTTAGATAGAAAATATGCGATAAGGAGAAGCAGTATAAAAAGAAAAAAAGAAATTGTGTACCTAACGCGCCTTGTACGCCTTCTGAGGACTTTGGAATCTGCGGTTATGCACTAGCATCCGTCAAGGTGAGCAGTCTCTGGTCCTTTATGCTAGGCATAAGCGTAAATCAAGAAGGGGGACTTAATTGGCTTAGCCCCCCCCCCCCCAAAAAAAAAAAATTATCGCATAAGCTCTCCAAAAGCTAATAGTTTTTTAATTATGTGGGATCGAAGACCTCCCAAACACATTGTTGTTAAAAATGTTAGCACTTCCTAAAATTTTAATGATCTATGATGGCGTCAAGTAATAATCCGTGTATTTTAGATTCTAAGCGAAGCGATGAATGTATTGATTGTACAGTGATGTGTTTTTTTT
>JACXSJ010002587.1:0-41232 GCA_014851325.1 Pentalonia nigronervosa | reverse complement strand
TATAATTATTCCTTTTCCTCGTCACATTCCTCTTCCACCGGGGAAAACAATTTTGATTCTATTATTAATACTGCCAGTTTAAAGTTAATAAATTTTAAGCCCTTTATTGCAGGTACAAATTTTTTCCACAGCAAAGCCATCTCTTCCTTATTTACAATTATCACAATGACCAGAAAAAATATAAATGGAATGAAATGGAAAATAAATATGGAATAAAAATATTCCTTATTTCCGTTGAACCTTTCTTACTCCATCTTTATTTCTTGTAGTGCTAACATTCCGAATTTACAATTATCAACTCATTTAACTACATCACTGCTTTAATCACTCATCCATGGTAGGTATCACCAGAGGCGCACCCAGGATTTTTTTTTTTTTTTGAGGGAGGGGAAAGCGAAATAAAATTATCTTTAAATAGTTATAGTATTTATTTTTAAATATGTACAAAAATCCAAAATTTGTGTACGATCTTTAAGTAACTTTTTTATGAAATGATCTATAATATAATAAATATTTTTGCACTTTGGTTTTTGATTTAGTAAAGGAGTAGAAAATGTAATCGTAAAATATTTCCGGTAACCGATTTCGTCTGTAATATTCTATAACTACATATTTTTGACTAGCGATAATAATAATAATCTGTAATCGGTTCCAGGTATGGCAAGTATAATTACAATTTATAATATAATATTATGCATTAATTTTGATAGTTGATAATTTTTTCTTAGTCATAATTTAAAGTCAGTACATAATGCAATTAATAATAAAATTACCTACCAAGATGTTAGGAAACCAACATTTTTTAAGGAAGGGGGCTTAAACCCGTTAGCTCCCTCCCTTGGATACGCCCTTAAGTATTACCATTACTACACTGACGTGCAAGAAGGTACTCGGCCATCGGCCATCGGCCTGTTGTTGACCGATGGTCGGCGTGATCTCGCAAACATTGAAAAGAGATAACGACCACGACAACTTACTTGATTCTAAAACTATTGATTCACTTCATAGATTTATTTAATGGTATATTGTATACGGTTCTAAATTTAGTAGTTTAGTACTTTTTAATAAAAATCAAACAAACGTCGTCAAAGCTCAACTCTAATAATATAAATATAATTATATGTCTATAATAGATCTCAAGCTTTATCTAAGTATACTAAAATTAATGCAATATGACTGTAAAAGTATAGAGGTAATATAAACCAATATTTGATACATAGTGACTAAAACACATTAATGCTCAAATGTACATTAGATAGGTACATATTGTGAAAATGTGAAACGTTGAATAAAAACACTACAAAAATCTATTAACATCTGATTACTACTTGTTTCAAAAAGAAAAAAATAATAATAATAAAAACATTGTAAGCAATGTTAAATTAACTAGGTACATATAGGTACCGTTAATAAAAACAAGACATTGTGAATTAGTAATATAAGTAAGACAAGGGTAAATATCAATAAAATAGTAATAATAGGCTTAGACTCATACGCTGCTCACCAATGTAAATATATTTTATATTTTCATCAACTTAAGTTCGACTCCTATTATAGTAATAGCCAGTATGTCATTTTCAATTAATAATAATTTGAAAACTGTTTACATACTTCTTGCTTGATGAGACGTTATATCAGTATGGTCACCCGTCACCATGTATTTTTTCAGATTGGTTTAATAGCTTAATTATTAAAATATTTAAAGAACGTTTTGCAAACGTTTCAAATGTTAACTAATCAAAATTTACTAAACCAATGATCAAAAGTCTACAACTCTGAATTGGAACATGAAACTCTAAGTTTCGAATACTTCAACAAATTAAGAAACTTAATTACATCAAGAAGTCCAGTAGCATTCTCATTCAAGGTTCAGCAGCATTAATATATATGATCTACAGTTTCGAATTATTATTTAATTAACAATCACGCAGCAAAATATATTATCATTCTTACAATTCCCAAGTGAATTTATAAATTTAATTAGTTACTCTATATAGGCTAGATAAATATAACTAGTTACTCTAAAGTCTTAATAGACTAATTAGATTTGTTATTATTTTTAATTTTACTATTTTCCTGGCTAAATTGAAAAATACAATTATGAAACTCTGTTATATTTCAATAATTCTAATGATAATAATGTACATTATTGCATACTTTGGTATAGTCAAAATTGTATTTCAAAATAGTTCAGTTAATCAAAAATATACATCAATAATTTATTAGATTTATTAAAATATTTGGAAATATTATAAAATAGGCAAAAAAATAATTTCATATTAAATAACAATATAACATTATTAAATAGTAAACTTTAAAAAAAATGGAGGGAAAATGTCCACATCAAAAATATATTGGGGGAAGTCCTACTACATGGAAAAAAGTCAGGGGAAAATTGTCTGACGGGGGGGGGGAGGATGTCCGCGATTCAATAATATTATATCAAGAATAATAACATAATTACTCCAAGAAGCCACGAAAATATTAGTGACCATTCGCCGGTATTTATAATATATATTATTCATACAAAATCATGAAATAAGTAAATACAAATTGAATTAATTTTTTATTTAGTAATTCAAATATATAGAATTATTGTAAAAAAAATGAATAGTAAATAGTTCAAGTATTATTTAATAAGATTATGCATTAGTTTTAAATACATTTTACATGATATTTGTAGTTCATTTTATTGATGAAAAGATTTTTTAAATTCGTTTTAAATTCAAATATTATTTAATTCTTTATAAATAACTCGAGTCATAATATAATTAAAACTGTTAAGTTTGTTTAACACAAAATAATAGGTACCAATTTATTTAATTATAAGTTATAAATTTAAATGTACTAACTTTTACAAATATTCCCAAACAATTCATTATAAATAATATCTATCAACAAAATATATTATATCTTATACTTGCAAAGGATTATTAATTCTTTTTCAGACCATTCCAAAATTTGGAATTCTTACTTGGGTCACAGGAGAATGAGATTGAGGATATTGGAGATTGAGGCATTTATTGAAAGTATAAACTACCCCATATTTTATAAGCAATTTCGTATATAATAAAAAAAAACCATAATATTTTTCTTTCTTATTATTTATCGAACAATTTACATAATTTTTGTTTCTATATTTTGCATTATCAATACAATTCAAACTTATTATTATAATAGATTAAGTCACTTCTATTAAATTCAATGATATCAATTAAAATATTACACTTTAGGAAAGAATACTAATGACTCGGGTAATATAATATACACGGTGATTCACCAAGAATACTCGCCCTTTTCTCTTCGATTCACATGATTTTGTTGAAAATTTTGATAATTATAAATCAAAATATGAGTGTGTAGTTTTTGAGTTATTTAAATTTATAAACATAAAGTATTGAGATACTTTAAGAATAATTTCACAGTAATTATAAGATAAATGTAATGTATAATATGATCAAGTACTTACTATACTTACTATAATTTTAAAATATTCATATTATTAACCTTATTACCCACATACAATTGTACAACTCAGAAAGTACTCGTTAGAAAGTTGATCTATAGGTGTTACCGACAATGACGATAATTATACATTGTTACGAATGATTAGGTAATAATTAAAATATCTATTTTAAGTAGAAATTAATATTATTTTCAAGTAATTTTCAAAATTCCTGATAAATGTTGAAAATGATACAATGCTTTCTAAAAACATGTATATTTACTAGGCCATTATTATCAATAGCTGATGATCTTCAAATAATGAAAAAATAAAGGGCCCCATTTTTTTTTTATATAAACTAACTCAGATATTATTTTTATATGGTTAACAACTGTGGCATTTTTAGTTACATATTGTATTACTAGCATGACAGGTACACTTATTATTGTTACATTTCATTTTACAATTGCATTTTTGAAATCCCTGTGGTCCCATGATAAGTAGTATCTAAACTCACAGCTACCAGAAGAGTTATTTCCGTTTGTACCTTACGAATTCATAATGCGTATAAACATAGAAGTGCACAGGATGGCCAGTTTAACACAGATTCTGTCTTATTCGAGATGATAATATTATAAAAATTGCCTAGAAAAATTTATAAAACTTACTATATGGGTACTCAACATTGCTAGCTTGCAATATTTAGATAACTTACATAATTTCTAGGCAATGTTTATAATTATAAAAACTCCTAATAAACAACGGTAATGTTGTAATAAATAAATAAACAATACATTTTAGTCATTGGCTAAAAATTCGTGTAATTTTAAAAATTCCTTATACATAGAATGTTCATGAAAATTATCTTCTAAACAATTTATAATGAAAAAGGAGATTCTCATTTGAAAAAAACGAAGTTTGTATTGTTGCATGGCATTATTTAAATAGTGTAAACTTCCAAATCTTTTAAAATACAATCTTTATTTTATATAATACACTTAAAAATTATTTAAAAACAAAATTTGAAAAATGCATACTTAAAAATAAAAATTGTAAGTCACTAAGCTTTGTAAATCTTTTAGCATAAATTAATATATTATATACCATAACCAAAATTAAAATGCAACGTTTATTTTCAATAGTTTCATTTTAATAACGTATTGATGTTCTATTTAATTCACAAAAAATAAGTAATAACTATTTAAAACTACTAAAATCAATTTTAGTGACGATATTTAAATTGAATATTTGTCCATAAACAAAAATTGTTCATCAATATTTCATTATATATATAAACAAGTACAAGTGCAAACAAATAACAACTCCAATTGGTAGTCGGTATTTGTTTAGTGTATATTTTAGTTCAATTTATTTTCTTGTTGGGAGTTCCGACTTCAACCCATGGGAAATTTCTCAAATTCTAAATAAGTCGAAGTTATGTAACTGACGTTTGATTTCATATGCTTACATTATACCTATCTACTTCACGTCTTATATTTATATTTAAGTGAAAACCAAATTGTATTTTCATAGCATACATTTTTTTTTTACCTTACTAAATTAAAAACATACTTTCTTGAAACCGTTTTATATTTTATTAGGAATTTGTAGTAAATGTTTAATAATTATAAATACTACAATGAGTATTATATAAAAAACTAATCTTAATACAAAATTATTTATTTTTTCTCAAACTAAATCTACATTGACATTTACATCAAATAGTAATTTAAAAAAAAAATAATTAAAAATATTATAAAGAATGTCACAAAACTAAAAAAAAATTTATCAGGTACAACAATTTTTAATAAGTAATCTTAAATACAGTTATGATAGCACTCCAACAACAAATATTTTTTTATTCTAAGAAGCCGGTTTTTTTTTTCTTAAAATCCAATTACTCTAAAATATATATTCGTTTTAGAAATATATTTTAGTTTATACAAAATAATCAGAAAATATTGAAATATTAATCGATTAACTATGCTATATAAAATTATTTAAAATTTAGAAAAACGTAAAAAATTGTGTAGAAAAAAATAAGTTCTTTACATTATTGTTATACTAGATTAAATTTTAAATGATTATGGCCAGTATATAATAATCTACTTGATATTATCGAGTACTTCAATAATCAAAATATAAAATAAAAAATGTATTTTGTTTTATAGTTTGATAGGAGTTGTATATAAATCTAAAAATTTATTATTAAATGATGTATTATGTGCTGACAAAATAACAAGCAATTCTTCCATAAAAAAAAAAAAAAAACAATGAACTATATTTTAATGCGATTTGAAATACAATTCATTTTTTTTTTAAGTTAACTTTTGATTACAAAAACATTTAAAATTTAATACAATATGTAACACTTAGTGCGTAAATTACAACACAACTGTTGTTTGACACTCTATTTTATTTATTTTACTGACATTTTTTTCCATCTGGTATTTTACTGCAGATTTTTACATCCGTTGATTAATGTGTTTCCTCACTTTTCAATTTAAAAACCATCGTCTTCTTTTTATTTGAATTCTTAAAAAAGAAAAAATAGTCGACTCAGCATATTTAAACTAAATGGAGTAATAAACGGAAAAAGAGGGGAAAGATTTGACGTAAGAGGTATCGATTGTATTGGAGTAAAAATTAATTAAGATGCTTTTGGTGTTTCTGGTTGTCGAAAAGCGATAAAAGAATAAATTCCTATTTAGTGTTTGAATAAAAAATAATTTAAATAATTCCTTAAGTTACTTATGATATAGAAATCTATTAAATTACAACTTTTATATTAATATTAATTTAATGTTAAGTTACACAATTTATCATAAAAACATAAATAGAATTTAATGAAAATTAATGAAACTAGTGTTATAATTTATAAATAATATCAAAATCTAAATAATTACATATTTTATGATTTAGTTTGTAATGCTTAAAAACTTGCAAAAACTTGCTCTCGTAGTCTTATTTTAGTTAAATAAAATATTTTAAAGCTACAAAGTTGTATATTATTGTCATAAAAATATCTTTATAATATTAAAATTATTTTGAATTATAAATCTTTAATATGTAGTTTAGTAATACATTTCAGTTAAAATTTGTACCTACGTATTGAAAACTGCATAATTTATTTTTACTTTTTAGCCTGTAAAAAAATGTTTTATGGTCTAATAAAATTATACCTAAACTTTATTAAATAAATAACGATGTCAATTATTCTATTATATATTTATAAAGACAAAAAGTACCTATTTCCTATTGTTAGATAATATATGAAAGCAATAATATTTGATGTTTTACGTCCTACATATATTATTGTTCAACTTTATTTTATCAATTGTTATCCAAATTGTACTGTTACTAAAAAGTTGTTGAGATCAAATATGGTATAGACAATATTCTAAAAACTGTTCTGCATCTTCTTAGACCCTGAAATCACATATAAACTCATTAAGATATTCATAAATTATCTCTTATTGAGTTCTTAATTTTGTATACTTACATAATTATTATGTACTTTCAACAATGTTCATATTTAAAAACTATTCAATCAAATTTCTTATTTTTTGATGTACAGTAATCGATACTTATCAGACTCTCGTATAATATAATATAACTCATTTTATATTTGCGTACTGGACTTAACAGTTTAATCTCAGTTTACACGTGTTCTAATATAAAAACCAAAAATTCGACTATTTAAACTAATTACACTAATTGTTGGGGTCAATTAAAATACAAAATTGGACAAATAACTAAAATACAAAAACGTATCCAGATAACATCCAACTTAAGAGCAAATGATTATGAACGTGACAGAAAAATGGAAAATGCAATCAAATTTGAATGGATTTTTCTCAAAAAATAATAAGGTACATTTTTAATATTTTTATTGATTTACTTTTGATTATAAAGCATATATGTGTATACAATTCAGTGAATATAATGAACTATAGATAGTAAATAAATAATAATGAATATATGTTTATAAGTGCATGGCTTAATATTTTATCTATTTAACTACCTAATAAATCTTTTTATTTTATAAATTTATCAATTTATTCTTAGACCTTTCTGTTTATTGATCCATTTGGTTAGTTTAGGTTAAACCAAAAAAGTCTTGTCCCAAAGTGAGTCAAATAATCAGCGACTACTGTATATGTACAACTTTTAGAACTATTCAGAAATATTTTCACATCACAGTAAAACTAACACATTTTTTTCACTTCACTACGTAAAACTTAAAAAAATCGATATTTTATAATTTTACTTTTAAAATGTATTATTTAAAAAATATTTTTTATTAATTTGTCTATATCGATTTGCATTCGATTTTGGGTCGTATAAAAAATGTATTTGATGAAATAAATAAACGTTTGGTAAATTACTATCCATCTACAAAATATTTGGTTTATTTAGACTAATCTATTATAAAGTTATATACATACCTACTAGAGAAATTGTTACTTTTCCATAGTAACTGTTTCAAAAGAGCATGCCTCAGTGTTAATTTTAGTCACGGAAAGTTCTCAAATAAATTTTTTTAACAGTATAGTTAAATATAGAACAACATAGTTTGCAACTAAGTTTATAAGCACATTAAGAGTAGAAACTCATTTAAATGTTAGTGTTGATAATTAAGGATTAATGTTTAATACCTATAAAGGATGGAAAACAATAAAGGCATCGATCATTTCAATCAGGTGTCAAAACCGAGATGAAATCAAGAACTAAATTTAACTACTTGTTTGTATATATACAGGTAACGTATATAGGCGTAATTAATACATTTAGGAACTCACTAAACGCTTATTTTATTTTATAATAATAAATTACATCAATTTAAAATATTATTTGGATATAAGTACATAAAATATAATTTAATCGAAATATTTAAAAATATTATATATTTACTCGACTCTTAACAATCAGTTAAAGTAGCTACTCTAACCACTTCAAAAAATAAAATACCACCATAATCTTCCCGATCATACAATTATTTAACTAAATTAGTTATACTAAATCAAACTAGGTATGAAAAGTTTTGAAATTGTAAAAATGCATTTAAAATAATATTTTATAGTAAAAATAATGAATTATCAAAACTAAAATTATAAATAAATCAAATTGTTGAAAATACACTTAAGAGAATTAAAATTGTATTAGCTTACCTTCTTTTCCACGATCACCAATATACTATACCAATATATATATATATATATATATATATATATTAAATATGTATTAATGTGTTAATCTTAGAGTAAAATTAAAATAATACATATCTATAAATTGTGTATACATTATATAGTATATACATAGTAGTACTGTACCAAGTACCTACCTAGTTATACATTGTACAAAACAAATACGTTAATACGATTCAATAAACAATCACAATATTATACTGACAACAGTTTTCGTCCATTTAAAAACGCTTGGTGTAATAATAAATATTATGTACCCGAAACCAAATTAACGAAATACTAAAATATAAAATAAAAATAACATAAATATAGTATTTACATATATATATAATGACAACCCTCATCATTTTATTATTATTTAAGTGATATATTATATTAAGGTCGCAATATTACTCAAACACACTCAAAATATTCAAACCAAATCAACACCACACGTTTGTACTGTTTTTAACCATAAACATATCTACGTTGTGCTCTATCCAATGGATTATTGAGAAGTTATGAACATTTAATTTTAAAGATGTGTATCATAAATATGCTGACAACTTCCACTCAAAATATCTTAACCTAACCCGCGTTCCTAATTCGCGTTAAAAGTATGACTTACCCTTGCAGTGTACATTTTACCATAGTCGAATTCAATACCTCAAAACTCAAGAATTGTAAGTTATGCACAAATTATAAAATTATAATAATAAATAAACATGTGTATAATAATATCCAGTAGTAGGTGTATAATACTATAGTTTATTTATGTGTATACAATATATAATATGGTATTGTATTGCCTATATTATAGTATACATTATTTACAATAAATATTAAGAATGATAAAATTCCTATAAGTTATAATTTGTATGCATATTTCACGGTTAACCGGTGTATTAAATTCACTGGCATGGCTAAATAATAATATAAAATTAAAAATAATACTTAGCTGTAAGCTCACAAAACATTAAGTTGGAGAACTGCAATATCTTTGATAATATAAATAATTTAATAATCATTGTTTGTTAATTATTGTATAATAATATAATATTATATATCACAATAATATTTTGAATTTTGAAATATATAGGTAACTACATCTTACATAGTAAATAAAAATTTCAAAATAAAATAAAGGTACTCAATAATAATTACTCTTCTGACAACGAATCATTGCCGATTGGTTTTCAATAGTTTTCAATGTAAACATGACAATATTGTCGTATTAAAAAAAAAAGTTTCTATATTAAAATTATTTAACCATAAATCGTAAAAATATTATTAAGTACATATGTTCATTACAATATTTAAATTTCTATCCTTACTCTGATATATATATTGTTTCTTTTTAATTTTTTTTTTTTAATTCTGTTGCAAATACTAGTAGATCTGTTCCCCTATAGTTAAAATTTATCATATTGTTAAAATAAAATCTGTAGAAATAAAAATTATTAAAAATCAAATTGCATTTAGGTTTAAGTAATATTCAATGTTTAAAATGTTCATTTTTTATTGTAGATGTAACACTTTAACTTATAGCTTTGCATTTTATTCGAAGTCATATATTACATCATATTATATTGTCAGTGTTGCAACTGCATTGCGTCAACCGATATTATGATTGATATACAATATAAAAATATATTTTATATACTCTATCAAAAATTGATTCTAGTACACATTGAATGTATAGGGATATAATATTAGAAAATTATCAAAATATGACAAATTATGTTACATGAAAAACAGTTACATTTTTAATATCACCGATAGTTTAATTTTTTAAACAAAAATTAAATATCTATTTATAAAATCATTTATATAAATTGTATTAGTCATATTAGTTATATTTCCTATAGTTCAAACATTAAAATATGCCTAATAAACTTATTAGGGTACCTACCAATTTATATCCTAACCAATTAACCTAGACTTTCATCATTATCGTAAATCGTAGCATTTATATTATAAATGTAAATCCTGTTTTAGGATAAATTAAGGAAAGTTTAAAGATTATATTTTAATTACCTATCTGATTATATATTCAATTTAGTTTCATATTTTTAAGCATTAATAAATTATAAAAACACACATTTTCAAAAAAAAATCTTTTACTTTTAAACTCGTTTTCGCTATAGGTAACTAAAAGTAAAAAAATATCCATTTTTAATATTATTCTTATTTTCATCGCCAACCTAACCTTTGTATCCTATATGGTAATATTTAATATTTAAATTTTGGCAGGTCTAACATATGAGATTTATCGTACCTGTGCTATACAGATATGAGTGTGATGTACAGATATACAGATTTACCGCAGGTAACATAACTTTATCGAAACTACTATTAAGATAACATTATGTACACTTAAGTAAAAGGCTTATAGTATTAAATATTATAGGTAAGTACCTACTAATAAAAGTTTTGTCACACGTTAATAGGGAATTTCGCTTTAGTTTAACCGCGAATAATGTGGTCGGCACGTTAAAATGGATGAAATTATATTTTAGTGAATTATTCTATTGTTTTTGAGTGATTTTTTAATTTTCAATTTTTTTTTTTTTTGTATACGAGATACTATACTATTGGATATTTATACATACACACGATACAACACAAATAATCAAACTACAATATGTGTGTACAATTTTTAAGAGAAAGAATTTTGTTAATTTTGTAATGATGACAATAGATATAAGGACTTATAAAAATTAATATATATATATATATATATAAGATTTGGGTGAAAACTAAAAATCTATTAAGAAATAGTAAAAAAAAAAAATCAGATGGAGATTAAAATTTCGGTATTTGAATGACGGTAAATCAATATAGTAACCGGTAAATCGTACGTTAGACTAATACCCATGTCTATATATATATTTAGTATAACATTCAGACATATTAAATAAGTATTGCTTATTTTTTCTACACGTTCACTCTATTTTTATCAAACACATACATTTCTATCTTAATGAAATATTTATTTTTATTTCCATTCTAATATAGGTTATTTTATTTTACTGATTCAATAATTGTTATCATTAATTTCTGACATATTTATCATAAATATGTTACTAGGTACTATTAATTACGTCATATCATCATTTATCAAGTTCCCATTTATTACATTTATTTTATAGGTATGAACAACATTCAAATTAACGATTTTTTTTTAGTGTAAAGTACATATATTTTATCTCTAAAAGCTCGTGTGTTTCGTTGCATATCACATTACATACCAGTACATATACATATCATATAACATTATAGAAAATTAAATCAGAATAGAGCGACATATAATTCCTCTATTAACGAGTTTTATAGTTTGTATGCTTTAAAATCCTACAAAAAAATTTACAGTGTATGAAATATAATATTTTAAAAAAAGGACTGTATAGGTATGGCATACTATCTAAAAGTATTTCACTAGATATTTCACTCTGTAATGTAAATTAATTTCAGATATCATTCGAATGGAATGTAAAATTCCAAATTAAAATATATATCTACCTAAACAAAATCAATCATTTAATTGTTCAAACTATTAAATTATTAAAATATCCAACATAATATAATGCAACTAGGTACAAATTAAAAAAAAATATACATATCTGTATGATATCCATAATAGTTAAAATTATTTTCAATTTTCGATCAAATGACAGTATTGGAAATTAAACCTTGTTTTCTAAGGATGACATTTTTTCCTTTCAAATATAATGTGTCTAAGTGAGTTTAGTACCTACGTGGTTGATTTAAATTATCGTTTTATAGGGCGATCGCAACGAGTGGACATTTAGAGGGGCTGCGAATATCTTCTACAACTAGGATTATGCACGGAAAAAAAATCTTAATGTAAAAAAAAAAAACAAAAACTAATAAATTACAAACGTAATGCGGAAAAGATAAAAACGAAAACCATTAGCAATTGATACATTTTTTTTAAAACCATATTTTGATGTTTTGTGTTTTTATTGTTTTAGGCAACTGCAAAGACAGAAGGCTACATGCCGATTTCAGATATATAGACATATATATTTATATGTAAAGTCGATTTACGTAACCTTAGGTATACGAAAAAAACCATACGTAATACATTACACTATTATTGTAGGTAAAACGATTCTCGGCGGGACTGTAATGGTCATGCGAGTTCTTTTAAAAACTATATAGTCCACAACCAGTATTAGATCCGGGTAAAAATAAAATCAACTAAATAAAGATAAAGATAACTACACTTTATTTTATCTAAGATACAGATAAAATATGATCAAATCAAATTTATATCAATAAAAGATAAAAGAAAAAAATACTTCATCTAGATAAATTACAGATAATTATTAATTAAGTATATAAATGTAAATTTAAATTTCATGATTCCAAAAAATTAACCTTTATATAAATAATATTATAAGAAATAATATTTATTACAAGTACAGTATTTTGTAGACCGTGTTATGTTACTTACAAGACGCGCCTGAGACAAAGAAAATATAATTGAGAAATTTTCAGACAATTCTGGAAAATTTTTACAAAAAAATATATTTTGTGAATCTAGATAAATGAAATATTTAGCTAAAACAAATATTAAAATAACTTGTAATTACTTATCTAGATACGATGAAAGGCAAATAAATAATTATCTAGATGAATCCTAACATTGTCTACCACAACTACACGAACGCGTCATGAACAACGTAAATTATATTTTATATTCATTACAATTATTTATACATTTTCATAGTTTTTTCGTCTTTCAATCATCATTTGACGCAGTGGCGTTGAAGAGTAATTCAGATTTCCGACACACTAGCGCAAAAATCATAAAAGTACTTTAATGTTCGTTATATAACTGATTACGTTTGGATGAACGAGTGCAACGTGAAACTGCAGATGATAGCTAAGTACCTACCCAGCATCGGACACTTACGCATTGCAATTACAGTAATATGACTTACATATTATGATTACGTCAAAACGCTTGTAATACGTCATGGTCAAATAGATTTCGTCACCGTGGGGGGGGGGGGTTATGATTATTAAAAATATAATTTATTGTCATAACATAACATCATGAATATAAAAAAAAAAAGGTTATGGTAGATTCTTCCTCCCTCGACTCCTCCCTCATTTGAGCGCCATAATAATACTTAATACTCAGTACTTCAACTGATGGGGGACACGGGGAAATGGAGTACCTACCCTTCCTTTTTTGAAAATATTTTAACGTACCACTTCTAATTATATCCTAATCGATAAGAAATTTAAATCTTAGGGTATGCACATTTTTTTTATATTTTTTTCCTATTCGAGCGCTAAATATAATATATTAATATGTTAAGGCACCCGTTGCCAATGTCATTTTAAACACACAAATACACTCGACGAGAATAATGAACCTGTCTTGTAGAATCAACCAAATTAGATCTTTTTTTTAACTAATAGATGGTAATATTCTACAGGCTGCATTTAATTCCGTTTTTCAATAATTTTATCTCAAACTTTATAATATTTTGTTAAAAATAAGACAATTTTAATCTTTTTTTTACAAATTATTTTAAATAAAATAAAAAATCGGAGATCGATGCGGCCTGTAAGAAGTCTTCTTCTTTCAGAAAAAAAAAAAATTATCAAAATCCCACAATTCTAATATTAATTCCACGCGATTTATTTTCACCTTAGCAATCAATCCGAGAATTTATTATATTCCGTATCCGGATCATTTCCCGCATTAGATGTTAATATTTCTAACGACAAACGATAAACGCAAAAATTGCATAACGCATCGTTTCTAAATAAACGACAAACGGAAAAATTGTATGGCGTTTGGATTGTGAATAACGTAAAACAAAATTTTTTTTTCTCAAATGCAATCCACGGTGTAAATTATATTTTATAATGGATAGGTTTTTTGTAATAGGCAAATGTCTCATACAGCACTCACCCGACGCCAAACGAACGTGTTGCGTGAACGTATTAGCTGCAGTTGGTGGCCGCGGAGATACATTCGCACAACTGACCACCAGCAACGCAAGCACAGTGGCGGCCACGTGCGCACAGCGCCCGCCGTACAGTACGACCACTGCGGCGCAATAATTGTTATTAATTCGAAAAATCGCGCGTTGATTCGCGTCGTTCCGGCGAAAACGTGCGACGAAGCGACAGTGTTTGTACGCCGCAATCGATGACAGCGTGCGCGAAATATAATTATGATGATAATAATAATAATAATATGTGGTAAAATGAAATAATTGTTTTATTACTGTTGTCGAAGTCGCGTGTATTTGCGGTACACGCGTAACGGCGCAATGACAACCACGCGGTGTTCAGAACAGACCCCCGTGCACGGTGTGGCCGTGCCGCACAGCGACTACACAACACCGCTGTAACGGCGGCGGTGGCTGTGACGACGGCGTCGGCGGGATCGTCGGTTCGCGAGATGGTGGGACGCGGTTGCACGTAGGTGGGTGGGTGGGTGGGTGGGTGGGTGGTCGGTGATGGGTGTACAGGGGGGCGCACCTTGGCGACGGCGACGACGCCGCCGTACACCCTCGGCCCGGCCACGCTCGAGTCACGGAAAAACCCGGGGGCTTGACCCGACCGAATCCGAGCGCGCACGGCCGTCCGTCCCCGGCCAAAAGGGCGCCCGAAACGGTGACGCCGACGGCTCAGCGGTGACGGCCAGCGGCCACGCATTTCTAGACGGCTCGTGCGCCCAATGACAGAGCCGTACGTACGAAACGTGAGCGGTGACGGCGACGGTGATGACCGCCGCCGACCACGCGAATTTAATTATTAATTAACGGCCAGTATGACGAGAACACGACTAAAACAGCGGGCGACAAAGGTTGTGTCGGCGGTGGTACAGACACGAGAGACGGGCACGCAGGCTGTAAAGAACACCCACCGCGATTTACCGGATCCGTTTCCCGAAGCTTACCGCTGACATAATGTCGATGTTTTTAGTTTATTTTTCATTTAACTATTCTTATTACCTATTTCCTTAAAGTTTTGAGGCAGCATTCATTTGGATCTTATTGTAGCAGAGCATAATGTTTAATTGGACATAATGAATTATGGTCCTGAATCCAGTGCTGGATTTACGGTTGACCCCGGTCAAAGAATACTAAAGACCCCTCACCAAATTTCAAAATAATATGTTTGACAATAATTTTTAAAATTCCTATAAATATACACACTGACTGTACTACGAAGGAATAAATGTGTAAAATTCGAATCCACCTTATATTTATTGCTAATTATAATATGTTAGTTAAATTATTGGGACCTTTCACCCCCCTCCCCCTCCCTCCCCCTAAGAAAAGTGTTGAAAATCCATCACAGTCTGTATCACATTTCATAAATTGTGATTGACTTAAACTTGAAAATAATTGATAATTTATTAAATGTCATAATTAATAGGTACATAATATATATACAATATGTTGAAAGCCGGTAAGTATACTGTTTACGCTTGTATGTTATAATCCAATAAATATAAAATAATATAGCAAAATATTATATATTATATATTGTGATAACATTTTAAGAAGGATGCAGGAGTAGAAGAGGTGGCGAATTGTACTGTGCAAAGAAAACATATATACGACACTGAGTACATGTGTGTTACAGTTACAACTATTTAGTATTTCCTATTACATAATTATACCAAAATATATATAAAATAATATTACCTTATTATCTATACATATAAACGGGAGTGTTCTGAGTGACTGATTCATAATCAACGGAGAGCCATACCTATTAGAACTATCGATTTTAAATTTTAGTGGTAGATTAATATTATAATTTGAAATTTCACCATGCACTAAAAAAGAATTTTCAAAATTCGCATTTTAAAAAGGTTCTCACACAAGGAATTTCACGATGAAAATCTAAAATTATTTTTGTTTATTAATGGTTGCCATTGATTACAACTTATAGATTGTAGTAGTAATAGTAGAAATAAATTATATAAATTAGTATTTTATTTTATATATAAAATATAATTGCCATTGGTTAATGGAGCAGATGTGGTAAACACATGCATCAAATCGTTGCGTTTACGGGCTCCAAATAATAAATTATATCGTATGAATATTAAATATACATTGTAATTTTTTTTACGGATAAAGTAAGGTAGCCATCGATTAAAGTTAATACATCTATATATATAAAAATTAATGTTAGTCTAAATGTCCTTTATGCACTCCTGCGCTATTTATTCGATCACCATAAAACTTTTAAAAGTTATTGAGTAGACTCCCGCGAAGGTTTCTGGTATATAACATCCTATCTTACGTGCATATAATATCCTAAAAATTCTGGGAAAACTGAAAGTGCTATTTTTATGAAATATGTATGTAGAATCTCTTTTTATTTATAGGGTTGTCAATGATTACATATTTTATAACTATTATAATTAGTAGAAATATTGCATATATATATTTTTAGAAATAAATTTATAAAAAAAAAACAAATCTTTGGCATAGGTCACGATTACGATGTTTTTTATGTGCCTAATATTCTAATTTCACTTAATTATGCGCCTCGCGGTGTCTTCAATCCACCGCAAGTGGATTGTCTACCTGATAATAAACTACTCGCTTATTTTCCGCGATTCGACACAGTCGGATTCCCTACCTAGCTAGCTTAGTTGCATATAAATCACTTGAGGTTATTCTTAACTTAATCTTTGGCTCGAGCAATGCCGGATGGGACAGCTAGTATTATATAGATAAGACGACGATAATGCATGATAATACTTTATACTTATGATTTATATTATGTGCTAAACTTAAAATCGTCATACTTGCGCGTCGTGTAATTTTTTCCAAGATTATTTTCTGATTTTCCAAACATATTGGTACCTCTGCTCGTTATATTATAAAACGTAAACTCAACAACCTCTAGTTTTTAAAACAATGGTTGTATAGAACTGTTTATTCTGACAAAGAACCTATGAATAATAGAGGTGATTTTGTACGTCTTATACCTTGACGGAACGGCCGGCTAATCTTTGAGAAACAGGTGGTGGACTGAAGGTGATAAGACTTGTTTTGTCACTGCACTGAAATGCTATGAATCATAGCATTGCAGTGCAGTATACAAAACGTTAAAACAGTAAATTATAAATCGAATTTCGTGGTCGGAATTTCGACGAACGGCACAATACTATACCCGTTATATCCACTATACCCTATTTTAAAACTAAAAACAAAAAAAAAAAAGCATAAACAGTAGTGTCGAGAGTCGGATGACGGACGCAGAAAATCCAACTTACCTGACTGTTTCACAAGAATAACCAACGGAAAATGTCATGATTTTCTGCTCGCCAATTAAATAGTTTTAAAAAATTTAATTTTGAAATTATTTTTAATTTAATTTTTGATACAAAACATAAACGAAAAAAAAGTTAAAATTTTTCTTTCAATTACTGAAAATTGGTTTGAAATTACCTTTAAATGACAAAAAATGTCTTAACAGGAAAGTAATCCAAAAAATGTAAAATAAAAATTAGTCTTTTAGATGCATATATTATTGAAACACATATCCATAGCTAGGAAATCATCATCTAAAAAACGTTTCTGATAACACTGTACATCATCTAATCTCCAATCACATCTTGTCAAAATAGAAAATAGGCATCCAATTGTTAAATCAAATTTAACACCAAGTCTTTCCACATTTCTTTCGTTTTAAGAAGAGAAATCTCACATGTTTTTTCACTTTGGTGGAGCAGACATTTTAGTTAAAGCCTCAATTAATTATTTGTACCTGATCTTAGACAAACACCTTACCTGAGCCTCACACTTAAAATCAACAAGAAAAAACTTAACAGTAGATTAAACCTCCTCTGTTCTAACCTTCAATCAAGTCTTTCCTTCAACAATAAAAAAACTATTTACAAATCAACGTTAAGTCCCATTTGAGCTTATGGAATACAGATATGGGGTTGTGCCAAACCATCACAAACTAAAAAAAATTAAGCATTTTAATCCATTGCCCTTCGTTTACTAACCTCTACCCCTTAGTACGTTTCCAACAATTCACTCCACAACATTAAAACCATCAACACAGTTGCATTCAACCACTACAAAAAATTACACACCAAACTAGTTGCTCATACCAACTCACTTATAGCCATTCAAGATGGAGCAAAGATTTCAAAAAATCCCAACCATCGGTTAATAAGACTCTGGTGTGGAGATTTATTAAATCCCTAATTATAATATTGTTTCTTGAGGGTTCTCTCGCTGGACAGCGCCTCCCTCCTCATACTAATATCATCTTGTAAATTTTTCCCCATATCAATAATCAAATACGATTATTGAACACGTGATACAAATTATACATTTTCTATTTTAATAAAATAAAAAAATAAATTTAAAAGTTGTCAACTTTTCTGAGCCCTAGACTCATTCTCATCAGTCTTAAGACTGTAGTCTCCACGGTCCGTCTCGCATCCACCTTTGACAATGAGTTGCTTCTCCCATATTATAACCTCGATCTAGACGAAACAAGCCACTTGTTTCCCATGAGAATTTTGTCTTTGAAGACGTAAAAAACAAAAAAAAATTGTTCAAAAGGATAAAATCGTGTATAAAAAATAATATTCAGATCCATTATATTTTGTCCTTTGAATTAATTTCCCATAACGGAAAAAATGTGGTTTTAATGCATTCATATTCCCGGAAGCATTCATTGTCACGTGACGAGTGAATCGTTTATCCGTTGAATTGCTCGAATGTATAAAAATATCTATAATATGATATTATAAAAAGACACAAGTACAGCAACATGGTCTATACTTTTTATTATATAAACCTGGTTGTATTAAACAATACTGACGTACACTGTAATTTACCTAATACTATTATCATAGATTAAAATAAATATTCTAGTATATTATAATATTAATATATCATGTGCATTGTTGTACACAAATGTGCACACATTTCTATTTCTTTTTTACCCTCCAAGGAGTAGAGACATATTGTTAATATCAACATGATTATTATAGTGATCATCATGCGATGCTCTTTAAATCGAAACATTGACAATTAACCATCGCTATAACAACAAAATTATCATTCTAATATGTTATCGAAGCACAGACGATTTTGGATTTATAATGGTTTTATTAAGGGGCCTTATTATTGCTTGCTTTAACTGGTCGTAAAAATGTATACTCACATCTTCACGACCATACACATAAATGTTACAAAGGTGAAAGACGAATCTATTAAAATGGTAATTTTATAGTAGGTACCTTCTAGATATATACGTGAAACATGTAGTACTATCTACTACTCCAAGAAAAATAAATTCTTTAAAGTGGAGTTAAATAACAAAAGACGTATTATTGCATTCGAAAAAAAAAACCTTTTGTACCACAATATTATGCTAATTTAATGTTTAATATAATCTGGCGCTAATAATGATGCTTTAAAATATGTATAATATGTTTTATAACAACATCGTAAAAATTACCTATTCAATATAAATGAAATAATATAAGTTTTTCTAATTCGTATAAAAATACTTATATTTAATAATAACAATAATAATATAAACATTATAACAGTAGGCAGTTGCTTCAATATATTGCACATATAAATATTGTTTTTAAAACTATAAAATTGTGTTTACTACTAAGTTGGTTTAGTTTATAAGAAAGATTTAATTGAAAAAAAACAATGCGGTTTCCTATACTTTAATCATAAAATAATAAATACATTTATAAATAATTGTAATGATATAATATGGATAAATTTGGTCTTAATAAAAATGATATAAGAACATTTCTTTATAAGTTGTTTAACAATTTTTTCAACTTATGTACCAAAAATGAATACATATTTCAAATACAATATAGTATAAGTAGATAAGTAATATGTATTGGAATATTTTTAAGTATCGTTTCTATGGTACCTAACCTAACCTTCGTCTACGATTTTTATAAATGGCAAACTGGACATCCTAATATTAAATATTACAAGTAGAAATATTTAAAATAATTAAAAATACTTTTAAAGACAATTTTGTAGGTGGAAGGTAACATATCTTTAATTTCCTAGAACTTATAATAGGTATTAATTAACATTTCCTATAGGTATCAAACATACACATAAATTTATATGATGTATATATTTTGTGCACGAAAAATATACTGGATGATTCGCCAAGTATGTTTGACTCAATTTTTTCTTTTTAATAGGTAATGCATTTTTTCAAATTCTGATTTTTTCAAGTTTTTAAATATTCTTAAAGACTATACTTTCGAATTCTTGAAATTTTTTTGTTCTATTTAAGGAGTGTCATGTGGGGAAAAAAATTTTTATTTTGTAAATGAGAACCCCCTTTGATTACTGTAAATTACTTAACAGATAATTTTTCTAAAAATTTAGACATATCAAAATTAAAATTCTAACTACTAATTTTTGGGTTATTTAACTTTGTGTACTAATGTCCATGTTAATGTGTTAAGGGAACTATGTAAATTTGAAAAGTTTAGTAATTAATATTAATCTATCAATATTTATAGTTTATAAAAATTATCTAAGTATAATAACTACTAGATCAAATATTACATCTATTTTTACTATTGTAAAATCGTTTTTAAGAACTATTATCCTTGATATTATAATTTTAATAACTAAAAACCTACTTGTTTGAATTTTGAATTAGATACACAACATTTTCATAAACAATTACTCACCAAATAATTGACAGTAAAAAGAAGAATTCTTATTTAAAAAACAGAAGTTTGTATTATTGTAGAACATTCCTTAAGCTGTACAAAAAATTATGAGAATTTAAAAATATGATTTTTAAATATACCTAATTAAAAATTTCGAAAATCAGAATTTGAATAAACTCATTATTTTTATGAAAAATAAGGCTGAGCATGATTGGTGAATCACTCTATATGTAGGTATATAGTTAAAGTAAAACAAATTAATTTTTTTATTAATCAGAATTCATAATTCTACGTTAAACATTATTCATAAGCTTGAGAATATTGTATAAATACCTTGAATAAACATGAACCGCATAAATTAGTTATAGATATTATTTACCATTTGGTATAGATTGTATTACTTAATAGTAGCAATATTATTATAAATATATGAATTAAATTCAATGAAACCTCGATAAGTTGAAATTCAAGAAAAAATTTTTTTTTTCAATTATTGATATTTTCAATTTACTAAGGTCGATAATTCACTAAAGTTTTCGCACGGGAACGGCATTTATTTTGACTTATCGAGGTTTTTGAATTATTGTCTATTGAGGTTTGACTTATCGAGATTCCACTGTAGATGGAAAATACTAAATTATATACACTATAAAATGTCAGATTTCAAACACTTGAGTAATACCAATAAATATTTACACTGTTATACAAATAAAAACAAATCTGAAAAGTATTTATTATTATCATATAATACACGTTCCAGGAAAGTTTATTATTTAAAAAAAAAATAAATAAAATAAAAAGATAAAATAATAAATCATATTCAAAATCATACTCAAAATTATTTTTTTTTTCAAATCCGAGTCTTGATTATAGTTTATGATATCTACGACGTCTCTATACGAGTATCTATTACTGTATACATCAATAGAATATAAGGCCTCTGAAAATTATGTCTAATAAATTTAAATGTCATCAATGAGGTGTCTTAAAATCGATTTAAAATGTATAATAAAAATATTACCCCTCTCTCTCAATTGATGTAAGTATAGCTGGTTATATAAGTTTTTAAATATTTCAAAGAAAAATACTAGTTTAAAATATAATATCGTATATTACTTATGAACAAAATAGGTACTTAACTTTCATATTGAATGATACTTTACGAGTTTTACTTAACATTGATGTCAACAAAATGCTTTTAAATGCTTTTACATGATCTTAGTCCGTAAACATATTGTATAATATATATATTCCAGAAGGTCATTTTACTTTACACTCATTTTGTTTCATCGTCTTTTTTTTCTTATTATTAGTATATGTATATTATTAAACTTTATATACATATATGTTTTTCTCTCGTTACAAAAGTAGGCGACGTGGTTGTTATCAAAAAGGGTATCATGGAGTGGTAACAAGCAGATGAAAAAAAAAATGATGGAATTTTTAATGAGACGGAAAGAAAATCGTACGTCGTTGAACACGAAAACAATTTCACTAGCTATAGCACCTACTTTATGAGGTCTACGTGTATAATAAAATATTGAATGTGCATTCATAAATTTTAAAATCCTTATTTTTTTTCACCGAAAATAGGGTTTCAATTTAAAACAAACACCGTATATTATTTTAATATACACTAGTATTTGAAAAAAACTCTGGTTGATTTGGTCGATTTTTATATCATATGCATACCAACCTATACCATGCTATTAATTTATTATACTCTACAGATTTTATAATTGTATTCTAAAACATGACTTCTAAATCCAGAAAACCAATAAAAATTCATTAACATACAATTACCCTTACTTTTATTAGTTATTAATATGAATATATTAAAAATCGTCTAACAAAAATGTTAACATATTTTTTAAAAATCTTTTCGCTTTTGCATATTTTACGTGCACAAAAGTAGAAAATTCCAGGAAATAAAAAAGCATCATTCAATGTCTTAACTGCCAGTCAATGGGGCATACAATAAATTGCTGTTGTAACTTCCGCGTAGTGTGAAATATGGTGATCAACACCCCACAAACGATTGCGGAAAAAACGGAAATCCTTTGTCAAATGCACCCTACGCACTGAAATTTACACCACAAACAGTGAATACTAAGCTGTAGTCTTGAAAAATAACATCTCTCGTTCTGGTCCAGGCGGATTCTTTACTTCAAACCACGGAATTCCAGAATTTCGTGAAGAGGGAAGAGGTCTAATGCTCAATTATAATAATTTTTTTATTTGGTCTCCAAATAAAAATATGCCCAATATATGTTTACATCATAACTAACAGATTATTTATAAACATATTTTAAGAAGGCAATAAGCTAGCAAACTTATGTAATAAATGCCAACTTATGTAGTTATTATATTAGCTTATTTTATTTTTATTATAAGTATTATTTAAACTACCTATTAATTATTATTTGAGTATTAGGTATTAAATTATAAAGTAAACACTTATACTTACTTACTCAAATAATAATTATTTAGTATCTATTACAACACCAGTGTCTACATGCTTGGACCTAGATAGGTAGGTATTACAGTTTTAAATACATATATTTATTAATTTAGAGAATGTTATATATTATTATACTCGTGCATGGCCGCATAATGTGTTGTCTCCGACTTGTTAGAACACATAGTAACTTTATTTAGAATAAACCATATTACTTATCATTTTTAATATTAAAATGAACTGACCTATTATCAAACTCAAAGGTAAGAATTTTATCTAGAGTACCATCCTAACCAGGATTTTATGTAGGTAGATTTAGGATTTTTATCATAATATAATATGATTTAATATAACGAATTTATATAAATATAATTTTTTTTATTACGCTAAATTTTAATAGTATTAAAACATTTTTTTAACATTGCAATTTCAATTAGGGGAAGGCATAAATCCCATCCCCATAATGTGCCATGGGTACAAAATTGGGAGAAAAAATGTCCAGGGAAAATATATCCTTAGGAAAAAAATCTAAGAAAACCATATCCGAGTAAAAATATATAAACGTAAAACAAAATAAGTGGGGGAATAATATTATATCCGGGTAAAATATACCCGAAGATAAAAGTCTTGAAAAGTAATAAATATAATAAAATAAAAGTAGTATAATACTATAATAAGTAATAATAATAAATAATGTCATTGTATCGTATCTATTGTAATATTTATTATCATTGTTATATGATTTCAACATTGCTCATATTATTATTATACGTAGATAAACCTACTAACATTCGTTCACTTATATTTTGTCACTACTTACATGTAATTGGCTCCGTGGCAGTGGCGCAACTAGCACTTAATCTTAGGGGATTACAGCCCCATCTCAATATTATACCAAGGTACCCCATGAGAGGATTTGTCCCCACACCCTCCATGCATCTTCAAAATTAAATACCATAAAAATATCAACATTTACTTTTAATTATATTATACAGTAGTTAAAAATTTATTCAAGATTCATTTTTCTTTTATTTATGGATGTAAATTGTTTTAAAATTTGCTCAGGATCAACTGTAATATCTTTTTCAATACTCAATATGGATAAATTACTGGAAGTATCTTGATCCGTTGTATATCTCAAGTAAGTATTTATTCACCTCATGACAGAAAATGCACACTCAGATGTTGCAGAGGAAATTGGCAATATATTGGAAACTTGAATAATCTTGTACAAATATGGGAAAATTGTTTTGGATAAATTTTCCTATATAATATCAATATTTATTATTTTTTCACTATTAGAGAATGAAATTTTATACAGCTATTTCATTTTTTAAATCACATTTGTTAATTTTAAATAAATCCTGAAAAAAACACATTAAAATATTATATTAGCTTATATCAATTAGCAATAAAAGAAATAACAATTGTTAAATTAATTTTAATTCTATTTAATTAATTAGTCAGGCTAAGGACTATAACACTTAACTAAGCTTTAATACTTAATTAATATCAAGTCTAAAAGTATTTTTAATAAAACAAATTAATATAATATATTCAATTACTTTTTAATGATCAATCAGACGCAAACTACCATTAAAATCAAATTGCATCAGTTGATGTAGCAATTTGTAAACTTTCTATAGAAAATCTACATTTCATGTTTGAAATGATTGTGTCCATAATAACAAAATTGCATTTAATTTCTAATAATTCTCTATCTCTGAGTCGGTAACCTGCTTAGAATCTGCTGCAGTCATTACTGTAACGACATACTCTTTTAGATGAATTGGTCCTTTTTTACGTTTTTGGACCCATGTTCATAAAATATCAAGTATACTATTAGTAGTCCATTGGTCCAACCAAAATATTTCCAATTATTTTATCACTTAAGTCTTTATTAAGTTTTTATTGATCATATCAACTAACAATCTTAAATTATATTATAATAAAAAAAGAAGATATTTATCCTTTATGCATGATAAAATAATAATATTATTATAAACATTTTATTCGATGAAAGATTAGTATTACCATAAAATGAGTTATCCATTGAATTATCATTTTCTGAACAGAATGTTTTATTTACATGAGTATGATAGTAGGAACATAAGTACATAATAAAAACGATAAAAATGTGTAATAGAATAGGTATAAGACTCTGATATAGTCACAATTTATAAAAACCATGATTTAAGATATACGTATGGTCACAGAATAGATTAATTTATTATACAAGTTGTGATAAGATAGCTGAGCGAGCAACGAGATCAAAAATATTTTTTTATTAAATTGGTATGAACGAAATAATTATTTTACATTGAATTTAAAAATGTGTAAAATATTATTTGTTTTGAAAGAGCTGTGAGTACATTTGGGTGAGGGGGCTAAGCCCTCGGCCACCCCCTAGTTGTGCTTATGCTACGTTGCCAATATAATGTTTATCGAATTATAAGTAATATTATAAATAATAATAATTATTATTTTCTATATATTTTTGAATAGCAATTTAATTTGTGATACAACCAGTGCATGCAAATGATGAAATAGCAAAATGACTATTCTTTATAACATTTGATATTTTTTCGAAACCCAGGGTAAAAATATACATCGGTATATTTAAACGCTTTGATAACCTTTTCATTTTCTTTTTATTTTCAACATTATAATTTCTAAATAAACAACACAATTAGTGTAAATAAAAATAAATAAACTAAAACAAATATTTTTATAGTTTTAACGAACAAAACAAATTACTTATTGAAATAATAAATAATACCTAATGGGTATTTATATGTTATTTGTAACATATGCCCGGTGTCTGTTAGGATACAGCAGTATTTGAACCGGACCACCTGTGTCTTAAAACTTTTACCATCTCAATACTCGTTAAAATCGATTAGTACAATTAAGTTTAATACTTAATTTACCAAAATTTAGTATGTCCAACAGAATAAATTCGGTAATTTGTTGGTTCTAATTGGAATTGCAGATGCCTATAACATTAAGGGAACTGACCACTGGTAGTCTTCACCCCTCCTTAAACTACTCATAGAACCAACCCTCCAAAAAAAAAAAAAATATAAAATTACAATGAGATATAAAACTACGTTTTACAAAATTTGCCAAATTATAATCTTATATAATAATTGTTACTAAATAGGAAAAAAACAAACTGATCTTGTTAAGTTTATTATTATTACAGCTGATAGAAGTGTGAATCATTATAGGAAAGTAACCTCTACCAACCAATAAATATGTAGGTACTAAAATAAAAAAAACCGGAAACTCGATATATCTAAGAACTGAGACGGTCGGTAAAATACGATGGAAAACGGTACGATTGAGAACGGCATTTTTAGAAATACGATTGAGAACGCTTAAATTTTTTTTTTTTGCAACATTGCCAAATTTAATAATTACTATTATTAGACAATTGTAAGATTTATTAGGCGTTCATCGGATATTATTAGAAACTAAAGTAATGTAAACACTATTATCTAAGTATTGAACTTGATACGACATAATAACGGTTAGGTTAGGCGTTACAGTCTTCGCGCAAATGTCAACTTTGTGCTTGTCGCTTTTATATTCCTATCCGTCACATAATTAATGGATAATAACGACATTAAAATTATACTTTCCGAAATGGTGAAGATCTATAGTGCTATACTTGATGTAGATGTAAGTTGATAAATCATTACAATAATACGTTACATATTTTATGTATATTTTTACAATTTCTTAATTATTACACCGATAACTATTAATTACAAATGTATGTTAAACTTAGAATTACAAACCTATTTTTTGTTTATAAGACGACATGTGCCCATATGTTTTTATTAGATTATATGAATGACTTTTTTCTAGAATATATTTATTTGTTTATTTTATTTCTATGCATTTATTATTATAAGAACATTATTTTAATAAAATTTGTTATTTATATTTATATTTTTCTCTATTTTACTTATATTTTGATTTTAATAAAATCAAATAAAAAGATTTATCTTAAATTAATAAATATTAACTTAGATATAGATTATTAAATATTAACATTGTCTAAACTAAAAATCAATCATTTGACCAAAAAAAAAAAAAAATGTTTGGCAACGTTGCACAAAAACTCATTCTCAATCATATTTTAAGTGTTTCTCAATCGTTTAATAGCCGAGACGGTCTATCAGCTAAGCCATATTTCTAATGATATTTTGTATTTGTAATTTATAATTTGTACATTAGTAATAGCCAATAGGTGGTAGGTTGCACTCATTTTTGCTAAAATAAATTTCATAGTGGTACCTTCAAGTCAGAACCAGTATTTACGATTAATCGTTTTTTAAATAAAATAAAATCGATTTGAAAAAAATTTTAGTTTTTCTGGATTAATAATAAGAAATTTATATTAAATCTAATTTTTTACCAAAAATCACACTCAAAGTTTAAGATTAAATCATTTTTACTGCTTACTTACTATCTTCATAGGTAGGTACATACAATTTTAGAAAACGTTTAACGAATCCTTTTAGTAAATTTAAGTGACTGTAGTCATTTTCCTCCAAAAACTAGATACCATTTTCCTCCACTATCCATTTTTCTCCAATAATAGTTAATATAAATAATTTATGCATAGTAAAAAAAAAAAATAAAATGATTATAATATTATATTTTTTTTATAATTATAGGACATTTCATCAACAAATGAATACCCGTTTAAAGAAAAGAAAAATTAGACAATATAAATAATTATTTTATTTTTTGTTATTACATACCTAAAAATGTCTCCGTTTTACAATTTAATAACCACATTATCAATTGCTCCATGACGTTTGTTTGCTTGGTAGTCTAACGATTTTTTTGGAGTATGAATACTTCTTATTTTATAATAAATATTAGTTTGAATTTGCTTTATAATACTAAACCACATAAATGTGTTTGGTTTTTCTTTATAAAAATTTATATTTTATATATTATATATATTTTTTATTGGAGGAAAATAGAAATAATTTTGGTGGAAGAAAATGGAAACCAACCCTTTTTTTGTGGAGGAAAATGGAACCGCCAATTTAAGTAATCCTGATTTTTGTAAAATGTATAACAATGAAACAGAAATTACTTACTTACTAACAAGTAATAAATTTAATAATTAGTTTATTTATAATTATAATAATTGTAGGTAATTGCTTAAAAGTACTTTTTAAATAATGTTTAAAACAATACATTTTTATTAAGTATATACAAAATGATTATTTTTTGATGTTATTTATATTTTATTATTCCATGATTCAACATAATAACATTTACTTACATAACAAATAGCCAAATATTATAAATAATTTATTTACATATCAGTTGTCACTGATAATACCAAGTCACCTTAAATACCTACTCCATTATAATTTCAACAATTTGTAATATACTATGATTTGTTACTACAAACTACTTATTCATAATAACAAATACCTTATAAGAAACATATTTTTAACAAAAATGATAGGTCTATTATATGGACGGTCAGTAATTGGGCCACATTTTATCTACCTGATTTATATACAATATTTGTTTACATTTTATTACCCAGGTATTTGATCACAAATGAAATATACCTATATATTTTTAAAGAATACCTGGTGTTGTGCCACAAATTTATTACAAAAAAAAAAATATGCTTCTTTTTTGCAATAAATATAAAATATAAAACTAAGTATATGAAGTTAGTCAAATAATTATTATTTTTTTTTTCAATTACTTAAAAATAAAAATATTTATTTAAATAATATGATCCAGATTTTACAAACTCAAATCTGATTTCTTTCCTTTCTTCAATTTTTTTAATTTCATTAAGAATATAATTCTTTTGAATTAAAATTTATTTCTTGGCTTTCAATATTCTTACACTATTAGTTTTAATATAAACTTCTACTTATCAGATTTAATAATAGAAAAAAATGTTAAAAATAGTGATCCAAACACCGGTCTGCCAGTTATAAATGTAAAATATAGGTGGCCCCATGCTTTTTTGAAAAAAGGTTCATTGTAATACTGGTCTAACTAATTTTTATTTTGAAATCAGTATAAATAATTTTTGCTGATTTATTGTCTCTTTAACACATAAATCTAATGCTTTTTGAGTTGTACACTCACATATCACTCATATTACTTTTAATTTACATCATAGCTTCTATATATTTAATGAATTTCACACAATAATTTTCTAACAAAAAATATCTGCTGCATTATTTTATCAACTTTTTTAAATAATAGAAAAACATAAAATATAGAAAAAAATGATATTTTACTATCTTACAAATTATAATACATTGTATACAATAAATACATTGAAATAATACAATAAATAGATACATCATTTTTAAATTGTTTCCATTATTTTTATAGTAAAACAAAATGATTAACTACATTTTATGAATTATAGAAAAAAAACAGGTTAACTTATTTAAACAGTTTAAGAGAATGTTTATAAATTTATCTAAGACCATTAAACATTGCATTTAATATTTAAATATTAACAACGATTTCAACATATTAAATATCGACAAATCTATTGAAATAATTAAATATTTACAGGTGATGTACAAAGCATGCTTTCAAACAATAATTAGTGGTGTTAATAATTGTTATTACCAAAATACAAATTAGTAAGTAATGGTTTGTAAATCATACTGTATATTTAATATGAATAATTTTTTTCATTTACATTTACAAAATAAAACAATTTGGTTTTAAATTTTGACATAAAACTTATAACACATGACACAATTTAAAAAATATATAAAATAACCATGTTTTTACTATAAATGTATAAGGTAAGACAATTATAACAAGACAATTATTATTTTATATCTCCTAATGTAAAAATGTTGAAATGAATGTGCTTGAATACTAATCATTTTTTCTCAATTAAAATGTTTACCCTGATTGGTTTAAAGATATTTACATTTAAAACAAATATTGAAAAATAATGTTATGAATTATTAACTAATCAATTGATCAAGTTTCATCAAAATCCTGATCTTTGTCATCTTGATAAAATTCATTTGGTGCATCAACTCTTCGATCAAGTTCAACCTGTGATTGTCTCACATCTGGATCGACTTCATCTAAAGCAATAGCATTAAATTCCTCGGTAGGAAGTGCATCACCGGGTACATTTTGAATTTGTACACTTGGTGAGTGCTGTACCATTTTTAGATTATCATAGGTATGTTTAACAATAAGTTCCAAGTATTGTTTACTATTAGCATTTTCTTGTCTTGTTACAACCTCAGGATGTAACAAGAAGTCAGGAGCAAAATAGTCACGATATTCATGTTCAGGAATTGTATTACTAATTTCTTCATCAATCAAAAGAGATGTTTCATATGTCCAACACCGAGCAACATTTCTTAAAGTATACCTATATTCAAATAATGATACATTATGAAGGTTATTATAGACAATATAATATATATTATTTTAACATAACAATTAAAATTTATTTTTAGAGTAAGATGGGGTAAAAGGCAGGTTAAGTCATTCTCAGCTATTTTCTATGACAAGAATAAATAATTTATTATTTTATCGATCGCAATAAATACAAATAAAAAAAATGTATTTATTGATATACACATTTAATTATTTTAAAAGTTATTAGGTTTGTAAGTAAATGAGACTAAAGTATAGTGAAAATTGTTAAGTCTTGGGTATGACTAAAAACATAATTCCTTATCAAACAATAATAAATGAAAAATGTATAAAAATCATATCTGATATCAAGATTTTAATCAATGTATATTAGGAATAAATAGAAAAAATTAATTCTTTTTAACCATCCAGTTTCAAATAAATGTTAATTTAAATATTTAGACTTATTATAGTTATAAAACTAAATTATACATTAGGTAATTGTATTGTATATTTGTATCAGTATTTTATTAATATAAAGAAAATTGTAAAAGTTACAAAATAACGTGGTACATATATGAAAACAAGTAATATCAATAGCATGGCCATGTTATACATTTTAAAACAATCACTGTGATTGGTTAGGTTAATTTTAATTTATATAATTTAACATGACTTTAAATAAATAATACAATACTAACAAAAACAAAATTAAAAAAAAAAAGCACATGAGAAATATATGACACTTTCATATTGCCACAAATGAGAAATTTCTGATAAAGGATATGGAAATACAAATTGCATTCCGTTTGGTAGATACATGCACAGTACAGCTTGTATGTTTATAAATAACACTAAAATATATAGTACCTCTTTCAGAACCTCTTCTAGTTTCTCTCTAAAACTCAATTTTATTATATTTAAAATAAAATTTATTTATAAAAGAATTTATTTAAATTTATAAATTTAATCAAGATCTATAAATAAAAACATATATGAAATATGTATGCATTAAATAAAATAGTTATTTTACCTACTGTTTTATATATACAATACTACCTAAATAAAACTTTTAAATTAATATTTAAATATAGGAATATTTTTTTAATTTAATAGACTAACATTTAATAAAATTACAAACTAATAATTAGCCCAATGACAAGTTAAAGTGTTGATCTATTCGCATGCTTAATATTAGTTTTGTTTTAAATTAATCGATTATTATTCATTACAACATTTAAATCTGATAAAAAAAATATTATATTTTAAATACAATTCATAATCAGAAAATATGTCTAATTTAAAGACTAAATTAAGTTAATATGTTAAACATATTTTCCTTTTATTAGAAACTTAAAATAGATACTTACCCTCCACCACCAACTGTTAAAAGAGGTACATTCAAATCTTTAATGAATTTAACACATTCTCCATGTCCTTTAGTACTTAGATTAAAACAACCCAAACGATCACCGTTTAATGAATCTGCACCACATTGAAGAACAATCGCTGTAGGTTGATAAAGATCCATCACATGTTGGATTACAGGTTTAAAAACCTAAAATAATAAAGTTGATTAAATAAAAAATTCATTAATGTAACTTATTTAACATAATACTATTGCTTGAAAGAAGTATATTTTAAGTATATATTTGTCATAGCTTTTATTAAGTTATTTTAATAAGAAAATCTAGAAATTTAGGTTACATCTGATACTTCTAACAAACTTATATTTTTACAACATTTAAAAAGTTTTATTGTTATATATATATAGTATGTTATTATGACTCATAAAATGTATTAAACATCTATGTCCTTAATATTTCTGATTCCTAATGTTTAAATGTATGTATTCAATCTATATAATTTGATAATATAAGTAATGTTAATATTTTGTTTTTTCTCTCGTACAGTGTCAAATCAAACACTGAATGTTATTTTTAAATCTCATAATTAAATATTTTTTTAGAAATGTAATAATTATTTGTTCTATTTTTTTTACATACTTGTGAATAGCTAAAATCATCAATCCCTTCTTTTAAAGGAACATTTACAGAATAATATCTTCCAACGTCTGCTCCAATTTCATACATATCACCAGTACCAGGAAAAAACCAGTTACCATACTTATGAAAGGATACAGTCATTACACGATCTGTTAAATAAAACGCTTCTTGGACACCATCACCGTGATGTACGTCAATATCGATATATAAAACTCTTGGATGATATTTTAATAGTTCCAAAATAGCAATCACAATATCATTTACGTAACAAAAACCAGAGGCTTCAAACTTTTTGGCATGATGAAGACCACCTGACCAGTTTATAGCAATATCACAACAGTTTTTGTTAAGTTTCATTGCCCCATCTAATGAAGCGCCCGTATACATGGAACAAAAATCATATAGACCTTCGAATACGGGACAGTCTTCACCCACATTAAAATGATTTAAGTATTTACTGTACGTGGTTAGGTTCTGTGGTGTTACCCTTTGAAGAAACTCTATGTACTCATCATGATGAAACCGGCACATGTCATGAGCACTAGCACGATATGGCCGATAGATTTTCATTTTATTGTAGAGACCATAGTTCAATACCAAACTGTGTATTACTGACAAACGATGTGGCTTCATGGGGTGTGCTGGCCCATAGTGAAAATTCCCTACGTCAGGGTTATAAAAGTAAAACACACGCTTATTAGACATATTGATGGCAATATTAGAACATTTCAAAATTCGTAGATAGTACAGCAGTTGACTCCAAGACGATCGTAATCAAACGCATTTCACTCGAATTTAAATTAACATAAAATAAAAATTATATTCTTTCAAATAGGTACCTGTAAAGCAGTAATTAATAATTATTTAGTTATTTGTGTTAGTAAACACTAAACAATATCACGAGTAATGACAACAACAAACTTACTCAGTTGCAGTCCCGCACTGACCGAATTCTAGGTTCAGAAGTTAGTAACAGATATGGACAGATATTGTATTACTGTTTGCAATTGGTTCGCAAAATGTTAGTACCTCGCCAAGCCGGTGGATCACTGCCGCTCTCTTACAAATTACAACCATCATCCAGATTCCCGGATTCCTGATCACCAGTTGATTTATCGTCAGCTTTAAGACCTTGGCGAGTCAAATTTTCAATCATTCTTGGGGTTCGGATTAAAACAAATTTTATTTTTAAGTCTTGTGTTTAGATGCTTTTAGTAATAATATAATATAAACTTAAATTAAATACTTAGAAAGTTAAATTTGTAAACCAATTGAAAATTATTACAGAAAAATATTTATTATAAATAATACTATTATAAAATTATAATTCATTCGAACATTTTCTAAACTTGTCGTAGGTATGCGGTCCATTGTACATTTCTGTATGTCATATGTGGTCTACCACGTAATTTAAAAATGTATATTAAATTTAATTAAAATATCAATAAAAACATAAATGTAGAAATAATAATTATTGGTAATATATTTAATAATAATATAGAGACTATTATATAATATATATTATACATATTATACGAGTAGTATTATATACCTAATTGCGGATTGTGGGCATTAAATAATAAATAAGTATAAATAGTCAAGAAATCATAATTTATTAACATGAATATTTGACATCTTATATTTTGTAAGTGAGTTAAAAATCAGACATTTTTATTAAATTATTTTGTTTTTGGAACCATTAATTGTTCTTTTATTATTCTTGTCCCTAATGAATGTATTGTAGAACGATATTCAGAAATTGGAACTACGTATGGTTCTGGTGGCGCAATTCCTGAATATTTTACACCCGATCTTTTTACTAGAGGTCTTTTCAACCTAATCCTTACGTCACGTTTGAATGATTCACCATGGTCGTCATGGTCCTCACCGTCGTTAAAATTTTCTTTTGCACCATTATAATTAGTATAACCGTATTGTTTTGGTTTATTAAAATCCGAATCGTATATAGTTGTATGTTCTTTTTTTATCAAATTGTCTATTTCATCAGTATTCATTTTACATAACACGTCTTTCAGGTATGGAAACCTATCAAATAGCGCTTGAAAATCTTTAACTTTTTTTTCATACTCTTCCGTGGCTATAGATTCGTTTTTTTCTTGAGGTTTACAAAGCGTACACGCGAGAGTTTGATTTTTTATTATCTACAAATATTAAGAATTATTATTTGATTTTATACCTAAGGTTTTTCTTTTTTTAATAGTTTATTATATAGACTTTATATGAATTATGAAAATTGTAATTTAAATTGTATTATTGCTGATATGTGAAAGTGATAACCATTAATTACCCTTAAGAGTTAAGTTTACATAAGTCGACGGTGCGTTATATTTTTTTAGAAATAGATTTATATTTAGTGTTGTAGTTAGGTATTTACAATGTGTACAAAAATTGTTCAACACGTGCTATAGCAGTGGCGCAAATCTAGGGGAGCAGGGGGACGGTGGGGGCCAACTGCCCCCCCCCCATTCATTTGGTTGATACTGTTATCTCACAATGTAAATTATATTTTCTATTTTGATTTGATAAATTTTATTATTAGTTATTATAATTGATATTTATTATTCCAATTTATTTGTTTTTATTTTTAAAATAAGGTTGTTATTAGTAGGTATATATTATGTGAGCGCAGCGAAAATTTTATTTTTTATAGGTGGGTATTGAATACTTTTGTTTTGCCCTCCCCTCCCCAGAAAAAAAAATCAAATTAGTTTGCGCCTCTGCGCTATAGGTTGATTAAAAACGTTTTTGAGTAATTAACAAGGAAATATTAGATTGACAGGATTTGCTTTGATAACAATTCATCGTAATGTAACATTAAATATAGATAGAATTGTCAATATTTTATTTAAAAAAATTAATTATGCATATTTATAGTATAATAATAAATATTCATAAAATAAAATAGCGCAATTTTTATTTATTTTGTATTATTATTTATGTCATAATTATAACCACTCAGCTCCTTAAAAAATGTCTATGTTAGTGCTATGCATGACTAGTGGTATGAATTGGCCCACAGTGAAAATAATTCGCCACTGGATTCATCAAATTATTATATTTGTTTTACTGTTATAGAACATATTTTACCACTAGAAAACGCTAAATCTTTATAAGAAGCTCTACGACAATTCATAATCGCTACTACTTACACAATATACCACTTATCATGTAAGTGCTAAACGCTAGTGCTTAGTAGTTAGTCCTTTTAATCATACTATCATGAGTAATAGAGTTATAGAGTAATAGAGTATACTCGTATAGACTAAAATATAGTCGACCCATCTTCTTTAGATGTTATAAGAAAATAATTATACATTTATATTTTATACCACAGCTGATGCAAAACTTTTAATACTTCATTTTACGATCGGTTTTAAGCAAGTTATGAGCTTTTTAAATTTTGCTATTTGATACATGCATACCTTGCTAAAAAAATTAATTATCGTAAAAAATCGATGTACGAACATAAATGTTCTTACCATTACGTTTCATAATAGGTCGACTCGATTTACTCTAATTTTAAACGTATACGATATCACACTATTTATATTTGACTTTTTACGGTTAACATAAACCATATCATAACCCATCCTACCTTTTAGAAATATTTAACCTAGACACTTTACACATTAAAATTATTACTAACTTTTTTTATGTTTTTTGGCCATTTAAAATCTCTGCTGTATATTGTATTGGCTTTGTCATCATTTTTATAATTTGTTTTCATTTTGTCTAAAATAATCATTCTGAATTCTATAAATAATAATAATATACTGTTTGTATATTTTAACAAAAATTAACCCAAGCAACAATAAAAACAAATTGTTAATGTTTAATAGTAATAGTGAAATTATATATGTTTTATGTATTATGCCTATAATATATTATACTTACACGAGTTATACATTAATTTAATTATATAACTAATTTATAATAAAAATATCTAAATTATATGCCTTTACTGCGACTCATCGCATAAAAAAAATTTAATTTATTTTTATAACGTAAAAAATCATGAACTTGAGTCCGTTATTAGAGAAAAGTTGAAAGCTAAGTTTAGTTACGTTAGATACCTACTTTGTTCCTAATGTTTAGAACTCTATCAAAATTGTATGTTTGGGAACTGAGCGAATACACCATACACTTAAATATTTGTATAGATACTTTAAAGTAAGAAATTACTTTTCTAAAGTACCAAACTGAGGAGATTTTTTGTCATGAGAAGTATGGATGAATTTCTTTGATCAGTAAATCTACTCAAAAACGTCTACACAGAATAAAAAATAAATAAATATTTATTATTTTAATCATATCAATCATATATTAATATATTATACCAAAACGTGTTTATATTTTTCAATGTATGAGAAATTTTGTAATATATTTCCAAGCCTTAGATATTAAAATTGAATTATAACTACAAAATAATTTGCAATGCAATTTTTACAAAGGTTGATAACATTTTAATTTCAGAAACACTTAAAAAAAATGTGTGCTTATGTATTTTGGATATTTTTAAATTATAATGGGAGACAAATATGAGGAACCACAAAAATGTCAAATACCTATAAATGGCTTAAAATTAGTCTGACGTCTGAGTACAATGAAAATATAATTGTATATATATTATACTTTAAAGATGTACACTGTTTTTGAACACATGAAACAAGTTATACAACTATTCTTTCACATGCCATTACTATAGAATCCAGTGTTTTGTGACCATGAATCGTAAAAACCAAGAAGGGGAACTTGAATCATGAACGTATTAAAGATTAGTAAGTTGTTATATGTTAGTACTATAAAATCAATCTACAATCTATGCTCTCGCATTAGCTAATACAAAATAGCTAGTATTAGTTAAGCACAGAATCAGTTAACATATTTTATATCATATTATGATAGTGAATAACATATCAAAATATTACGTTTAATATGAGTGGTAATAAATATTATAATAGCGTATGGATATTAAATATAGGTAGGTATTAATGTACTTAATACTAATTTTGTGTTTTTTATTTTGTTTAAAGATACCTACTACTAAATTTAAAATGTTCATCAATTAGTTTTCAATTTATTATCGTCAAATAAATAACAATTATGGTGTGAGTAAATTATGTTTTAAAATATGTATAGAAATTATGTTACAGATAATGTTAGCATTAACCATGTTTTATGGTTTAAGGTTTATATAATGCTATTATAAATTATAATATAGCAACATAGTTATAATAATTTCCATGTAATATTAACGTTGGCCAGTGAATCGTGGATTATGTTTATTACTAAAATTGCTTACATTGCTTACATTACTGTAACCTCTATGTATATTAAAGTGACATCGTCATAAAATAACGAGTGGTTGTCATATAATAAGATAGGTACATAAAAATACCAAAGTCCAAGTGTTATATGATAGTGGTTAGTAGATTGATAGGCATTGTGTATAGATTTAGTTCAAGTTTTTGACAAAATTGATTTTGTTTTTTTGGTGTAACCTAAAATGAACATTCGTATTACTTTAGATTTTTACCAAATTTTTATATAACCACTTTTTATACGTAATAATTTTTTTAAAATATTTTGACTCTTTTTGAGCTGTTTAAAGGCATGAGAAATTTTAGATTTTTTTTTTAGTTTTTGTCAATAAATAATTTTTTACTCGTTCAAAAAACTTGAGCATTTTTAAAAAAGTAGTTAATAAGTAATTAATAATAACCAATACATTTTAAAAAAATATGTTAACACTTTTTTATAGACATTTTAAGTTCAAATTGAATAAAATAAGATATTTAAATGAAAAATAATAATGTTAGTTGTTTTGTTGCAATTCAAAAAATATATTTGCAGAGACTTATAATTCATATAAATATACATTTTACCATGCGTAAGATTTCAAAATATTTAAATTAATTTTAAGCTATTACTTATTCATACCATGATTCTGTTCACAATTTACACTGTTTCACCTTTGGTGACGCGCACAGTATCGGACCATATTTTTGGGCGCGTGGGGTAATTATTTTCCGTTAATATAAAAACACTTTTTGCTTCACATTATTTAATTATTATTGACTTTTTGTTGCAGATTTTAAATTAAAAATTATAAAATATCTTTCTTATTAAATTATTTAAGTATATATTAATTAACTTACATGCGTGTATTACAAATTTTAATTAAATAAAACATATAATATTATATAATATAATATTTAATATAATATTTATATAATATTTATTACCTGTGTTATACAAATACATAATTTTTATTTCCTTAATGTTTAAAATTATTAAAACTATGAAGTCTCAAAACAGTCAGGGCAAGTCTCTAAAATATGGTCTCTGCAGATCGAGTCTTACGCAATTGGTGCATACTTTTATAGCTTTGTGTTCTTTTGAGCGGTCACAAAAAGTACATCTAGAAGCTCGTACACGTTGTATTTCCCCTACGTCAGGACTTATTATTTTGCAGTATTCATTTAGTCTTAATTAAATTTGTTTTAGCAACAATCCAGTGTTAAACTATATTCCATTTGTTCTTGCATTAGTTAACGAGATAATGTCTTCAAAAATACAATTTATTTTATTATTATTTATACATTTTATTGAAGTATTTTCTTGGAAAATTATTTATGGGTTTAGTCCACTAATATTTAACATTGAATAAAAAACTACTATAATGGCCAACTTATACACCTCCGTACCACAGTGTAAATCTTAGTTTTCTTATCCATTGTATCCACAGAGCCTTTTGTTGCATTATACATCGTTATTATGTTTGGTTTTTTTGCCGCCCCTGTACTATTGTCAATTGAATTATCATTGTGCATTGTGGATAGTAGTAATACTATTTTGTTATTTTTGGGTTTGTATGAAACTAGAACTTTTTTTCACAAAATCTAAAATAAAAACTAAATATAGGGTAATTTTTTGTGATTTTAAATTCCGGTGGTATTTGAGTTTTATTTTTTCTAAGGATACCAAGTAAAGTTAGTTTTCGATTCAGCAATTCATCTGCAAGTGAAACATTAGTAAACCAGTTATCGATTGTCACGCTTCTTCCAGTATTCCTAATAGGTTGTATCAAACGATGCACGACATTTTTCGGACTATTATCAATACTAAATGAACCATCAGGTTGTTATCCTGCATAAATTTCCATATTACTGGTGAAGTATGAAATGTTATCTACCATAGAAAAAAATTTTATACTATATTTAGCAGGTTTGGATGGAATATACTGCCTAAAAGAACAACGACCACGAAAGGCTTGCAGATTTTCATCTATAATGACAAACTCGGATAAATTAATATAACTATTTACACTATAGTATAAGACTTTCAAATCACCATCGCACATGAATTATTTTTCTTTCTTCACGTCCTCTTATGTCATCAAAATATATGTGTCACAATAAAAATGCAAACGTTTTTTCTGACATAATACATGATAAAATATCCACACCTACTCAATATAATTTCCACATATCCCGAGCATTTCTATGACCACATTTTATTGCGCACCTAATAACGGGTCTAGGACATTTCGCCGCGACCGATTCGCCGCGACTGTTTCGCCGCAGACCGTTTCGCCGCTGTACCATTTCGCCGCGGACCGTTTCGCCGCGAAGGGCTAACCTCCCCACAAAATATCAATAAGACCAATTATGTACCCACCTATCATTTAATATAGGTATAACAAAAGATATTAGGTACAAAGATTATACTGTATTAATTGTAGGTACATTTGTCATTTGTATGTCTATTAAAAATCATATACCTAGATAATAATTTTATAATTATTGTCACGTGCCATTAAGCCGTGAACGTATACCTATAAAATTTGTTGTCATTTTTTTTTCTTAAAAGTATTGTTTTGTGGGAATTTGTTATATTATTATTTATTGTGGATTCTAAAATAAAAGCGTTTGCCCCCGACCCAACAGAGTGCAAGCACTGAAAGCGAATGGCTCCACCCCCGTGAGCATGCCTAT
>JACXSJ010002586.1:0-41304 GCA_014851325.1 Pentalonia nigronervosa | reverse complement strand
CACCATAAATATACATTTTACTGATCTTGGTACATGGCCAAAATATTTGTAATATACTAATATATTTTTGATTTTTACCTGCTTAATAATTTTGTTTTGTGTTGACAACCCGTAAACTCTGACCCCCGTAACTAATACTATGTAAAGGCGCTACATTTTTATTAGCCCCGGGCGTCAAATGTCTTAGATCCGGCACTGCTTACTTATTAGTTATTACCTAGATCTGAGTATTTACGACATAGTCAATAATAATTAATATGAATAGAACGTTGTATAAACATGTACTTTTATGAAATGTTTGTTTTAATCGCACTTGATAAGTCATATTTAATTACGTTTTTCTACACAATTCAAAATTCAAAAAATAAAATAATCGGTGTGAAGTATGGATTATTAATTTTTGGAGTTCCGTGTATTTAAGTTTATATTATGTTTTAAAAATACAAAAAATATTTTTAAACAGTTGGTAACGCTTATGCGGTATCAATTTACGCATCAGCTGCAATAGATGGTGCCTGGCTGGTCAACGAGTTTCGGTTATCAGTACGACAGTACCTATAACACCATTACTCTATCCGAGTTTAATGATAATTTAACAATTTATTTTATAAGAAAAATAAATGCTGGTTAATGGATTCACTATTAATTATATTAGTGAAAAAACTTTCATAACTTGTATGATTTTTAGGCTAATTTTGCGACCATGTGGTCGATAACTTGGTGAGCTATGATGTTTTTATAGCATCTATTTGATCGGCTCTTAAATATCAATAAGACTGTGAGTACTGTTTTTTGTTGACATTAATATATTATAATTTATAATCATTTTATATAATTAATTGTTATACAATATTCACTAACACGTTAATACGATTCCCGTAGACGCAACACATCGATAAATGTATGAAGTCAGTTTTCTTATGGAGACGGGTTAAACATAAATGTTATTATATGTTATAATATATAAATATAAATTTTTTATAAAGTTAATTTATAATTCATACAATAATGTCCGACTTATAATATTAATGTTTACACATTTAAGAGTATCATAACTTAACAAAGTAAATGGGTTTTAGTGGTCGAAGTCTTCAAAAATAATAAAATGAATATTCAAATATTATTTTTAGCGTTACTTTTCAGTACTTACTAATCAACAACTACTTTTGTAATGTTATTACACAATTTAATAAATTTTCTGCAGATAATGAAGAAAATATGGACATTTTTTTAATATTATTATTTTATTAGAAAGCTTATTGAATTTACGAATTTCGAGTTATCTAATTGCTATACAATTTCTACGATTGTTTCTTCGACTATTAAATTTTAAATTACAACAGAGTAACTATAATTGATTTCGTTGAAAAACTGGTGTATCGTAAATTTGACCAATTCTTCTCAATTGTTTTTTAGTCTTACCTTACGCTTAAACTAGCTTTGAAATCACCTAATAACTTCTCTAAAGTACTAATCAGTAAATATTTTCTATCAATTGATTCAGAGTTCAGACTTAAAACTTTCGGAATATTCCTACCAAAAAATAAAATAATGAAAATGAAATTGAAAACACACCATTGTAATAGCATTATATTCTTCTCTTCGCTCAGCATCTTTTACTAATTTCAGTAATTATGTTTATAAAAATAATTAATATTTTAAGATTATATATTAGTTATTTACTGTTTTTTACTTATCATTTTAATTTGTATAATCATTATTTAAGAACACGGATAAATAATTATAATGATATGCCGATTAAACTCAAAAACAACTTTTTTTTGTGTTATATGTATACAGAAAAAAAAATTACAAAATGGTTTATATTAACAAAAAAATTAATATATTTATTTATTTATACCGCGATAATAACCATTAATAAATAATTAATTTTTAATTTTAGGTAGGTAACTTGGTAAAAGTGTAAAATAAATAAATTTAATTAATAAAATTTGACGACTAAACTGTGTATGAAATATAAGATTCTTAACGTAGAGCCCGTAAACAGTGAACTATTTCAGGTTTTCTAGTAACATTTAGGTACTATTTTTTATGTAATGAAAATAAAAACGTTTTCTGTCAGTAATTACATTTTTTTGCTCTCCATTAATCAATTGGAATTTGACCACAAATTGTGTTTAGGTAGTTTATTTTTAAATTTAGTACCTACTTAAAGAAAAAAGATTTGAAAAATTACGAAATTATGGTGATAAAATATAAGCTAACTCGCATATTTTTATAAAATTGTTGACCTTTTTCCGAACTCCTCTAAAAGCTGTTATTTGAACGCAATGATTTATGATTTAATTTTAAAATTAAAAATATTATTATATAATAATTACTACCCGAGAGAGCAAGAAGAGTGTCTTGGCACTTATACTCGATTCTCTTTGTTAAGTATATATACATTTAAATTTAAGCTGCATGCCTATATATTTTTACATTCATACTTTTTTATTGCTATAAGTAAGTAAATGTAAACACATTTTTTGACACTAATGATATTTAAGGATTGTTCTTGGTACAATAACGACTACTGTAGGTTTATAGCAGTGTGATGGATCTCACTCCTCATAGATAATCGTAATATACGGTTTACAATTTGAGTAGATGTCTAACTTCTTTAAAAGTCCGTATTGTTTTAATAAATTATAACTCTATTTTATAGTTGTAATTATATTTTTTTTTTTTTATAAAGAACAAAATAATTGTTAGATGATACCATTAATGGTATAATTACTTATATATAAGAAATATAAAAAATTCTGATAATAATTTCTATTTTAAAAAAATGCTTTTGTTAGTACAAATTTATTAACGAATGCAATCGAATGATAAAAGTATATAACAAATTATTAAAATTGTGTTTCTTTCAAAATTAACAAATTATTTTACTAAATTTAATTGGAAAAATTAACGAGTTCTCATTTGCCATTTTATTGTAGGTGCTCGGTGAATTAATCTATCTTTTAATAATTTTCGTTACGTATTTTCTTGTTTTTAAATTAAACATTGAATTATTTTTATTTATTTAATGTATATGACTACATTTTATTATTTAATACATAATCAGATTAGCTTATATCATTAATTTGAGATACTATGTACATATAATCAATGCTCATATCTAAAATATTAATACCTAACAATGAATTGTAATTATCAAATGTTAAACAAATTATCATGATAATATTCAAATGATAATTTCCCTTGTACTACAACTTTTTCCATCGTCTTTATTCTTTTTAAGTTTTGTAAAAAAAAAAAACAATGAAAAAATATTTTAAAATAAACTTGTATTTAAAAAAGTAATCGAGGAAATCGCTTTGCTAAATAGTATGTGTCGAGTGTAGGCACCTACTTAAGTAGATCACTGTAAGAACGTTTTAAATTTGAATCCAATGATAAATCATTGCAAACAAAAAACGAGTTTGAGTGGAGATTGTCTATAATTCTAAGTATCATATTATATATAATAATATTGCTATAAATGATTTATTTTTCTATTGGTATTACGGTAGTCGGTAGGTTATAATAATATTTGCCAACAACAAATTGCATAAATAATATAAAATAATTGTCTTTTAGTAGTAGTAGCGGTTAATTTGAAATACCTATCTAATTCGATTTTTTGCAGTAATTTTACTTAAAAATTCACAATTTTTCCAATTGTTTTTTTGTTTTCCCATTTTTTTTTAAATTGCTGTGCATTTTTTATTTTTGACCCCCACCCCCTTTAATTAAACCCAATTTATTACCAAAAAAGTCATCTTAAAGTTGATAACTATCATTTTTACTGCTCCAAAAGTCGATAACTAAAATTACCCCATCCATAATCTAAAATTTTAAAATACATTTATAAATTATAATTATTATAATCGTACTCATTATTATTATTATTATTATTAGAAATGTAACAGAAAACTGCAGCGATGATGGATTGATTGTATGACAAAGATCAATTATTTATATACTAAATTTGTATAGAATAATATTTTACATTTTCTGTTGGCAATAAAAATAGTGGATTTTTTAAAAATATTTTTTTCGTTTCACTGATTCAAAAATTTTGTGATGTAGATTGGGAATTACTAATTGGACGCAAATAGTACTTACTGGTTAGTTTTCGTTGAAATTGTCTGTAATAACTTATGTAAAATAAACGTATGTGTTAATAATTTGAAAACAACTACGTTTTGGGCTCGTTTTTTTTGTGTACCTATTTGTCTCAAAACAATTAAACTTTTGACTTTAAACTATTTTTTTTCAAAGAAATTTAAAGTACTCATAAACAATAATGTATTCTTGGAACTTTCATTTATTTTTTGATAGAATTATTTACTGAAAAATTGCCATATATATTTTAACAATTTACGATATTTATTCATTTTATTGATTAAAAAGAAGTTACTTATAGAGGTTACAATTTGTATAAAAATGTTCCCATTGTATTTTGTTTTATTTTTTTTTTGAAAAATGTCTGAAACAACCATGTTTAGAAACGTTTTGGTGGTTGTTTTAATGCAATAATCACTTTCTAATTTACTATACTCGCCTCTTCAAGTACACCCAAAAAATATGTTTCTTTATAATTTTTTTTATTAAATTATTGTTTAAAAAATTGTGTATAAAATTAGTTTGTCATTTCAGTAATAGTTTAATCAGTTTTTTTTTAATTTTCTATTTGCGATTAGAATGAATACAAATATGAAATAATATATTTTTTCAACTACCATAATATTGAGAAATTTAGTTTTTAAAAGATTAAAATTGTAAAATTGGACAACAAACTTAGAAAAATTAATTTTTTGGCTTTGGATTGAAATCTTTACAAAAACAAATTACTTATCTTAGAAATTTAACCTAATCAGAATTGGAATGTTATATTTTACAACGATAACAGGTATGTGAAAATGAATGAAAACGTGCATACACCGTTTTGAACTTTAGATTATGGTCCTGCGACGATGACTCCGCGTATATTATTGTATTAGTTACAACCTGCCAGAGTCATAATATTATAAATGCATCACATCACACTTATACACAATGAGAATATCTCGAGAACTGAAATAAATCATATTATGTTATGTGTTTAAATGCCAATATACTGTGTTTTGATAGTGTAGGTAATTTGATTATATGTGGCATTCAACATGTGAATGTCCCGTAATTATTATCGAAAACTACGAGCGTACGCTGCAGTCGAGTACAATGCGTTTTGTTGTATTTAGTTGTAGTGTGTCAACGTAACATATGTACCTTTATGCTTTATAAAAAAAAAACGTGTGTTTTGCTGATGATATGCAGTGATGTGTATAATAATATGTTTTCTCATCGAGTAAAATATTTAAATATATATAACGTATATAATATTTGTATGTGCAGTTCAAGCGTTTCGGTTATTCTTCGTAATAATATAATTATAATGTTAAACGAACGAAAAAAAGAAGAAAAAAACCGTACATGTTTCCACGTACGGAAAGCGGAGGGCCCAAACAATATTATATTATAGTGCTGGCTGGTATATATTATGTGTGTGCGCGCCGTTAATATAATATTATAACGTTGGCCGGGAACTAAGCGCAAGCGCCGTCGCCGGTACGCCGCGGTGTGCGACGATGGGCGAGATGAACGGCAAAAAAAGTCATCGAGCTTTGCGATCGCTGCGTTAGTCGCGCGCTAGTGTCACCGGAAGTCGTGTACGTACGAGACGTACCGCACACAGATCATCCCGTCCGATATTTTTGGTAAAATCAGTGCGAAATCGTTGAAAGATCGTATACATAATTATCACTATCTGTTTTTGTTATGATATGATATTTACGAAGTTTTACGATAACGTCGATATATATATATATATATATAGCATGTTGTTTCAGGCATTTTTTGAAATTAAATATTGACATGAAACGTCTATTTTATTTATTTATGTATATATTATTATTGTGCATTGTTAGTTTTTAAGTGTAACTTTATGCTTTTCAAACATGTTTTTTTCTAATAAATTTTTTTTTTTATTTATTGGTTTCAGGTTGGTTTTTTAATACACACAAGTTGAACAAAAAGCTACTAAAATGGCGTTTGCCGGCCTCAAAAAGCAAATTAATAAAGCAAATCAGGTAAATATGACTTTTATTATTATTTGATCTATGATGTATGCAAATAAGTACAATTTTTTTAATATAAAATAAAAAATTCATATAATAGAATATTTCACAAATTTATTATGGTTTTTTTTAAGTTCACAAAAAACATGTATGTTAAATACTGAAAAATATTGTAATATTTCATAATTTATTATTATTCCATTAAAAAAAAATTAAGAGTTAAAAATTTATTTTCAACATTTAGGCTAGATGAAGATATATTTTTGAACCAATTCTTAAATTGAATATTACATAATTTAAATTATGGTTTATAAGTAATTTGTGTGGTTTTCTTAGTTGAGACGGCGCATTATATATGCAATATTATTGCGTTCTTTTATATTTATTATTCTTTTTGAAGAATATATTTTATTTAAACTATGTTTTTATTTTCCGGTAACGCCCTTTTATAAATTGTGTGATTTTACTTTTTCAATTGATTATAATATAGCTTGGTTAACTGTTGTAGTTAAAATATAAATGTTTTACAACATATTCTTTTAAATAAATGAAGAACTGTCGTCGTTTATATATATATATATATATGTTCTCTTCAAAAAAATCTTATCATGAGCTTGGCACGTGTTTGTTATATATTAAAAAAAATAATCAAATAAGTTATAACTGGAGTAGTAAGTTTTAAATAATTATTTTGTGTCATAAGGTGGTCCCATTTCAGTAGTGTATATTAATTTATATTAATAGTGTAGAAACCTTAGAAAATCATGCGTGGCGTCTAATAATGTACCATAAGAATTAAGGTTCTATTATTTGCTACTTGTATAAAATTCGCTCGTAACAAATAATTTTTATACTTTTATAGATATACATTTGCTCATGTTTAAAAGTGTGTTGTTAATTAATTGATAAAAAAAAATGTTTACAGAAGAAAAAATGGACGGTTTGGTTAGTACGAAAGCTGGCCTACAAATAACAAATAAATTTAATGAAATTAACTTTTTTATTTTAATTTATATTTTGATTAATCGTCGTTTGTGTTGACACGGTGTGTTGCTTTAGTAACAGCGAACACAGAAGCGTATATATATATATATATAAAGTATCAAGATATCCGAAAATATATTATGATGATTCTTGATTTGTTTGCGATTTAAATTTGTATTACTCTTTACATTTGTCGTGATATATAATACTCATTTTTATACTAAAGTAGACCTAATTTCTCTACTCGCGTTGGCGTAGAGAAGAAAAAGTTAAAAACGAGGCCAAGGGAGTGTTGTTATGTTAGTGTGTGTATATATACGTACAAATGTGTGTGTGCGTCGGGTTGGGAGTCGAGAGCATTTTATTGATTAACAAAGCTCTGTATACCCGTGGCTGGCGTGGAAGTGGCGTAGTTCTGACGATATTGACGATGGTTGGGAGGGTGGGGGTTGGTCGTGCGATTCTTATCTGTTGGTATATCCTATATATCCGTTGCCACCTCGTTATAATAATAAGGGTATTTATAAAAGTCGAATGAACTATAATAAGAAATAAGCAATAGTCACATTTTTTTTACCGTTAATACATTATACCAACCTACTTAATAAATAAATTAATAAATCCTGAGATGGATATTATTAATTTTATAAACATATCTAATATTCCTTCGTACTACTAAATACTTTTCGTCATTTTTCGGGTACATCCGTCGAACAATAACAAGACGTATATCTTAGAAATTGGCAAATTATACTAAAAAATGTCTACATAATGAAAACGATTTTATATAGAATGTAGATATATAAAAAAAATACATATTTGCAATGTTTTAGTAGGCAATTTGTATTATTATAAAAATACTTTAAAGGCTTGAATAATAAACATTATAAATAACATAATATATAAATAATTTTTTTTAATTCCCCATCAAATGATTTATTATTATATTATACAAGAACCTTTTTAAAAATCTTAAAATGCATCAATGAATGGCCTAAATTTAATTATAAAAACAATTAGTTATTAAAAATGATAAAGTTTATAAATTTAATTTTTTTTAGATTTATTAGTGTATTTATAATAATTTATATACATTTATTTAATATGCTAATTATAAATTTAGTTATGTTTTTTTTTTATTATGCAATCTTGCTAAATATAATAATGTAGGTAATTATAGGCATTGTGTTATTATTTTTTTTTACATTTGTTTTTGATTGTACACTATATTACTACCTCATATTTATTATGAGCTCATATCCAATTATAATATATAGTCGTATAAACAAATTATATAGTAGATATTTTGGTTGGTGCTTTCCCCTAATAAGAGTTATGTATCTAGATGAATACATTATTAATATTTTAATAATTTCAAATTTTTATTGATTATTAGTAATGCCTAATATACTATAGAAGTTTGAATTCTTCAATTCACGTATACTTATATTATCAATTTGTTAAATATAGTAGTTTAACCTGTATGTTATTATTTACAGTACATGACTGAGAAAATTGGTGGGGTTGAGGGGACAAAGCTTGATGTGGACTTTGTGGATATGGAAAGGGTAAATGTTTACAATATAATATGTCTACTATACTTATACTGTACATGAGCTAGATGATTTCTGATAATCAACTGTTTTTAGAAAACTGACGTTACTTACGAGTTGGTCGAAGAACTACAAATGAAAACCAAAGAATTCTTGCAACCGAATCCTACGGCCAGAGCCAAAATGGCAGCCGTCAAGGGCATATCGAAACTCAGTGGTCAGGCAAAAGCGTCCACCTATCCACAGGCCGAAGGTACCCTTGGCGATTGTCTGCTCATGTATGGTAAGAAGCTTGGCGATGACAGCTTATTTGGCCAAGCACTGCAGGAGATGGGAGAAGCACTTAAGCAAATGGCCGACGTTAAGTACGCATTAGACGACAATACCAAACAAAACTTCCTCGAACCATTACATCATTTACAAACCAAAGATTTAAAAGAAGTGATGGTATGTTAGATAAAAGATTGACAAAACTATAATTAAAATTTTATCATTTTAAATTATTTTGTTTAGCACCATAGAAAGAAACTGCAGGGAAGGAGACTAGATTACGACTGCAAACGTAGAAAACAAGCAAAAGGTCACTTTCAATTTAATTTTTTTTATATTTGTATATAATATGGATAATATATAAAACTTTGAATTTGTTTTTATTTAGGTTCGCATGTTAGTGATGAGGAACTGAAACAAGCCGAAGAAAAATTTGCAGAATCGTTGCACAGTGCTCAGATAGGAATGTTCAACTTGCTCGACAACGACGTATGTTTACAACCATTTAATTATTGAAATTATTAAATGTACCTTTACACTTTTTTTATTCCGACATGTAATTGATGTTAAACTATAATCGAGCTTATAAAAATATGATAGTATAAAAATAAAATTAAAGTATCACCTTTACGACGATCGTCGAATTTCAGATTGAACAGATATCTCAGTTAACCACATTTGCGGAAGGTCTACTTGAGTACCATCAACAATGTACTGAAATTCTGAAATTGGCAGTAATGGAAATCCAGGAAAAGTATGTTTAAATGTATATATAGTTGAACGGTTTTAAACAGCGATTTTATTGGTTTCCAGACTTTATCCATATTATTTTGTCCACGGTATTTTGCATGTTCGCAAAATATTATGACCATTAAAATAATTATTGGGTTTAACTATTAATATGCCCAAAAATATTATATAAATATTTTTACTTTTGATCACAAACATTATATGTATTCAGATTTTATGAAATATCTAATAAGATACTATTGTTATATAAGGTGATGATTTTAAATAAATGTAAAACACAATCAACTAAACGGTTATTCATAGTAAATATTATTACTGTGAAAGAGACCAGCAATGTGTAATACTTTATAATAATTTAGTAACATTGGGGATCGGCATCCTTGTCCTACCTATATATCTATATTTTGACGCACATACATATTATATACCTACCATTTGACATTCGCAATAGATATGTATGCGTTTTCTGGTAATAAATTCAGTAATTCTTAATTTACCCTAAAGGGATTTGTGCTGTAAATCAACGTTTCATCAGCTGATTTTGCATCTGATATTGGCGACTGATATTCGTTTCGTTTTTATTACAAAATATCCGTTAATATTAGAATAGTGTTGGTAAATTTACTGTGTATATAATATAAATATGACATTATTTTCAACGGACATAATTATTTGCGGGTAAAATTTCATGGACATACCGTCTAGAAATCGTTTTATTGACATTTTCTGATATTTTAGGCGTGATCAAGCTGCCAGTCGACCGAAATTAGAATTTGTGCCTAAGACTTTGAACGATCTACATCCAGTAGATATTATCGCAGAAGACATTAATGGTAATTATTTGAACATTTTAAAATACATATATATTTTAGTTAATTCAAAAACAAAATTACGCAGTGGTCATGTAGATGTTGAGAAATGTCATTATTATAATATGTTAAATCTTTAATATATATATTAGCCCTGACAACATGGACAATACGAAAATAGCGATACCTATCTATATAAGTTATTTTTTGTTGTAAATGATTTATGAATTGGGATTTCGACATTTCGTAATACCGTTTTCTAGGCCTTTTAGTTTCATTATAATATACATAGTATAACGGTTTTTTCAGACGAGTACGAGTTGATGGAACCACAGCTCGCACACGTCAAAGGTAAAAACTAAAATAACTAGTTGATTACCAACCATTTATATATTTATTGTTAAAACTAATACATGTTATTTGATAGTTTGGTTTAAATTTAAAAAATTAACTCAGCATTAATATTGTATTGATTTATATTAATTATTAACACGCGTACCTAAATACAGTCGTGTATTTAGTTAATTTATAGTTTCGTACATAGATAATAACCCTAGGTAATAGTATTAGTTATTACTAAATCTGTTTTTTATTGATCATATATAATTTCGGCAGCTAAGGTAATTAATTCAAATATATTTTTATAAAACGTCTAAATACATTAAATTAAATTGTTACATATTTATATATAATATAGGTAATATATATTATGTAAAATGATCAATGGAGTATATCGCTTAATTGCAATTATTAAATTTGTTTGTCTAGTCCGGTATCTTTAAGGAAGGGAATAAGGTCGTTTGAAATATCTGGGCATATACATCTGGCTTCATAATATTATATAGATTTGAGTGAATGTTATACTTTATTCTTGCTTCTCCCTATGATAGGCAGTCTGTGAAGATGTTTGGCTGTGTTAATTTTACTTAATCTATTAGCTATTAATTATTATAATATAGTAAAATATAGATCCTAGATTCCATTACAAATAACTAAATTACAGTTTTTCAAGTTATAATAATGTTTACAGTTCTGCGTTTTAATTTTAGTAGGCATTCAAGTTTCATACTCATTAAATGTATAACCTACAGATTTAATGTCATCGTAAATGTTAAGAATAGCTTATTAGCTTAGATTACTGCAATATGATAGAAACAACCAATATGATACATTTGCGTTTACAGTAAACAATCATACAACAAAAACAATTTATTTTAATTATTTCCAAAATTTGTTTAGATATTATAGTTTATAAATTCTATTTATTAGGACGTAGATATAATATGTACATAATCTGATTTTTTTTTTTTTATACATTGACTGTTTGATAAACATTTTGGAATCATCAAACAATTAATTGTATATTAACTGTCGAGTTGTAACCGAGTTTAACCTATTTAATAATACATTTCCCTTACATTGTATAGACTTTTTTCGGCTTATATTTAAGTATTGTTGAAATGTTTGTGGGCTTGAATCGTCGAAAATGTATTTATGCATTGTGGTCGTTGTTCCTACTTTCAAAGCTTATGTTATGGTATATACGTAATTAACAATTATTATTTATTAACAAATTACCTTTTATCTATATAATGCGAAATATAAAACATTAGGTAGTTCACGAGCTTCGTCCCCGACTCACGCAAAGTCTAATACACTGGAATTAACATCCGGAGCAAACAATCACGATAACCAGCATCAACAACCACATCACAATGGTACCTATTGTTGTTACTTGTTTAAAGCATGCCATGTTCCTTATTGTTGCTAACTACTACATTAACTGCTACTGTAAAGATGCTTGTAAATGTTTTAATACACTTTCATTGCGAAGTAACTTGATGGGTAGTTACTTTTTTATATATGTACTTTACAAAAAACGATACCGTATTATGCGTTAACGACTGGTAAACGCATTAGGTTAATGTTGAAACGCAATTTCATTCGTTCGCGGTTTAACTCGAAAATTTAGTATATAAATCAAGGTAGACAATTTTTAATTAGCATTGACTTTGAATTAGCTACAAAAATAAATTATAGTTTCTTATATTGTGTATTATTTTTTATTTTAATGTGCAAATGTGTTGTTAAAACATTTTGACTAATAATAATACATAGTGTGTTTGAATTCTCCGACTCGTACTATTGATCTTTAAATAAATTTCCAATTAAAAGTCGAATGCGTAAAATTCTTAAAAATGTATCCTATTTATAACGTTTGCAAATATTTAATTTGAACGAAATTCAGTCTGTAGATTTTTGTTTAGTTCATTACCATTTATAATTATTGGCTCTTATAAATACAAATTGATTCAATTATATCATGTTTTTTACTGCTTTGTTGATTTTAATTTTTAACTATTGTAATATATTCGTCTCTATAACCTTGTTGGACGTATTTTATTTATTTTCTATTAAAATTCATTATAATTATCGACTTTAATAAAAATTATTGTTATTTTTATTTTTTATAGCATCGCCAGTTTCTTCTCCAATTAAATCAGTTCAACGGCAAATACCACGCAACTCACCTTGTTGTACCGCTTTATATGATTTTGAGGCTGAAAATCCAGGAGAGTTAGGATTTAAGGTATGTGACAAACGGCGGCAATTGTTTATACTCATCCAGCCCTCTCCTTTCACTTCCCCACTAGAGCATTGAGAATTTTAGTTATATGTTCTAATAACATTTCTACGTGCCTACAATAGTAAACAAATAGTACTGAGGAAATATTTAACCCCCTCCTTCGCCAAAAAATTTTTACTCTGAGTACTGACTGATATACCACCACCTTTTCTAGGCGCCTAATGCTTTTAACGAAAAAATATATATTATAATAATGACGATAACATGTTTTTAGGAGGGTGAGACTATAATACTGCTGAACAGGGTCGACGAGAACTGGTTCGAGGGTAGCACCAACGGCCGTACCGGATACTTCCCTGTCACTTACGTACAAATCGTCGTGGCGCTACCTTAAGCAACGCAACTGCCATTGACGAAGACGACAACACTGAACAGACCGCGACGCCAACTACTCTCCCCCCTGCGTAAGACTTGTTAAAAAAGAAAACTCCTCAAAATAATATTATATTATGTAATGTCGCCCTCAAACGTATAAAATGTCTATATGCGTCGTATGTAGGTACACCGGTGATTAAAACATTATTATAATATAATAAATTTGTTATGATTTGTAATATGATCGATAAACTAATCGATTTATTCGTGTGTGTGAAACGACGCTGTCGTCATGTCGCTGAAACTTACATTTAATCCCCTGGCAATAAATAAAATGATAGAAACGGAAAAAAAATTACCAATATTATATTACACACGCTACCTACTCGTTAATTCCATTCGGTTTTGTTGTTTGTAGGTGTATATTCTTCCTCTTCTTCAAATATTACTATAACTAAAACTACTACAATACTACTATTATTACTATAATTATAATTATATTTATTAATTATTATTGTTATCGTGATATATATATATTTGTTGGCCGCGTTTTAAAACAAAAATTTTATGTGCGTTTGGCCACGAAAAACTCGTTTAATCTCCCAATTCAACCGTAGGTACTAGTTAATAAATAGTATTTTTTTGGACTTTTTTGAGAATCTTATTATATCGTGTTACTTTTTAACTCTTCTCTTTAGCTCTCTTTGGCACTCTGTGCGTTTCCGACTAGATAATACATATGAAAGAATACATATATTAAATGTGTATTCTGTTAGTGTAAAGTTCAAGCTCAACTTGTCCCCCTGTGTTTCTCTACCGTGGTTATATCATTCCAATGGAATTATATCTCTGTTCCCCTAGATATTATCGATTACCAAGTAATTTATTATTATTATTATTATTATTATTATACATTCATTTTTATATATATTTATCATAATAACTTTATATAATATTATACATAAAAAACAAAAAGTTCTTAAAATTTCGCTTGTTACCATTTGCTAAACAAAATGTATGTAAATAAGTTTTCTGATAAACATTAGACAATAAATATGTTAAATACTTCAAGTAAATATTAAACAAAAAAAATTAAAAATATGATAATAATGTTATTTATATTATATATATAATATGTTATCATTATTTGTATTTCAATGTTGAGTGTGTATTTGTAGTGTATAACCTACCTAGGGATAAAAAAAAAGTTTAAATTCAATTATAACCTACATATTATGTTTTTCGTCAAACAATTTTAATAACAAAAATTATTAATTATTATGTCTCACAAATTTTATTTTACGGCTATGCCTCTATTCTTGTTCTCATCTAACAATAATTTAGTTATTAATTTATAGCCAAAATATATTACTCCTTTTAAAAAAAATCTTTATCACTATAAGTTATAAAATTATCCTATTGAGTGTTTTTGTAAGCGTTGGACATCTTTATATAGTTATGTTATTGTATGCCTAACTCCATTATTTATGTATTAATTCGTAAATTAAAATATACCTAAATGAAACTATACTCTAACTTTGACAAACCGTCAATAAATGTGTGTTGTATTTCAAATAGAATGGATGAATACATAAATGGATTTAAATATTGCGTGTCAGCCTTCCCATATGAGTGCTTATCTAGGTATATTTAATCTATGATTTAACAAATATAATAAAATAAACTTTTCATTTTTATGAAAAAAAAAAACAAATATAAATAAATCCAAATTGACTGCATTTTTGGAAATCAAATTATAAATGGTTTTTTTTAATTTTTATTTTATACCTTTTTATATTTTGACATTCTGTATTTTTATTATTAATAGTTGTTACTACTTAATAACTTTAATCAACTGTTTGTACTAATATGGAAGATGAAGATTGTAAATATTTTCATAGGTTAACCACCAAGGCCGTGTTTATTGGTGGGGGAGAACAGGGTGCTGTTTCTCCAGACGGCTAATTTTATATTTTCGTTATTTAATTTATTTGTTTGGTATAAAAGGCGTTTTTTTTAATGCCTCGGGACAGCAAGTTCCCAAATACAGCCCTGTTAAACGCTACGTTATTTTTCTGTATATTACCCGAAGAGCTACATGTACTAATTTTTGGTACACTAGAATCTTTGCCAAAAAGTGTCATGTGTACCCAATTGGGTACATGTAAATACGATTTAAATACAGAAAAATATTTTATAGCCGACCAGACAAATAAAATATTAAATAAATAATTTACATATATTCAGTGGAACGATAGTCGGCGTTACGTTGATACGCGGTGCAATCCATAGATTTCTTATAAGTAAAAGGCCATCTCGGCGCATCAATACACGTCCGCGATAGTTGCCAATGCAAAAGATTTGTTTTTTTTTTAATTTATCTGTAAAAATGTGTTTAATATACCATATTTTTACAAATTTTAATAGTAATAAAATATGTAACTAATAGCAACCCTATTAATAAACAGAGATTACACATAAATCCCATCGAAATAATAACTTTCAATTTTCAATTAACTTATAGAATTTAAATTAAGCTTAAAACTTGCTCCGCGATGTATTCTTTCATTAAAAAAAAAAAAAAATCAAGATAATCGGATGAGTAATTTCAGAGAATACAGTGACAAAGATTTCCATATTCATATTTATATATATATGGATATTTATATCAAAGATTACAAAATACTGTTTTTGAATCATCTGAGATTAGGGACGTATTTATTATTTTAGTATTTGTAGGCATTTTGGAAAATTCGCTAATTATGATATTGATAGAATGTGAAAACTATAATGAATAATCTAATAAAAACATTTTTTCTCTCGAAAAAATTAATTTGTACAATTTACAGTACATTACTGAAAAAACGATTTTTTTAGTTGTTGTACGTATTTTATTTATATTTTCTATGAATAAAAAAACATTGTTATGATTTATCAATTAATTTTTATACAAAACATAGCATGTAAGTACGTACAAATTAATTCTTACTAAATTAATACGATGCATTTAAAAAATGAAAACTAAACTAAACTTAAGTATTTGAAAGTATAACATGCATTAATATACTAAATAAAGTCACCTGTAGTATCTTGATATGAATAGTTTTGCTCGTTGAAACTTGAATTACTTACAAAGCTAACCTTCAGTCTTCAAACATGGAGACTATGGTAGAGATAATGAAGAATAAAATGAATGAGACTACAAAGATTCCAATCTAAAATCCTTCGCACCACGTCGAGATTCCCATTCTTCGTTTCCAAAAATAATTTTTAAATCTTCATTCCGATTTAAAAATATCCACTGTCACTAAATTAGCAAAGTTCCATTTGGTTTATTAACAGGCCATTGCTGCCGAGGGGTTATTTTAAATAATCAAAAAAGGTGAACAAGTGATCACCGTTCTGCTTTACAGTAGGACGTTGTCAAATGGGCCATTGTGAAGTGTAATGGATGTTTTAAATTTGAATTCATGTTTTAATGATATATAATTGTATACGAAAAACAATTCTAAGCGGAAACAGTCAGTCTGCAAATATTACTATGTATATTTTGTCATATTAGTCAGCCTAGGATATTTTATATTATATATATATATATATATATTGTCATTAGTAATTTATTTTACATCAGTATTATGGTAGGTTAATTAAATTTTTAAAATTTAAATATTCACTTACTTTTACTTTGAGATTTATTTTTACAGAAGGACCTAAACATTAAACAGGTTATCACTATATGTACCATTTTTAGTACCTACATAGATCATTTGTAGGACTCAGATTTTAAAGCACAATAAATATCAAAAAAAAAAACCATAAAACTGCTTAAAAAAAAACCAAAAAAATTAACTTAAATTATAAAATAAAATGAAGTTTTTATAATATTTTCACCACGGTCTTCACTTAGGTCATTTTACATGAAAAATTACAATCACAAAATTAAGTTTTAAATTTTTTTACGTATGCAATAGTAAACGTAAACGGCATACTGTCGTAAATGTGTGTAGGTAGATAACATTATGGCTCTTAATATTATCTCGAAATAAAGTAATAATATGTCATTTATAAAGTCATTTCTTAAATAAATTAAAAAAAAATAAATATCATTTTACCGATAAAAGATGACATTAATAACACCTTAGTCCTGTTTTTTTTTTATTATTAGGACACTATAAACTTAATAAAATGCCAAAACTGGAAACAGAGAAATAAAAAAAACATTTATATTACAAAAAGTCAAAAAAAGCAAAACAATTGATTTATTTAAAATCAGAATGCTACGAAACGAGTTTATGTATTAAAATTTCATTTATTATTCTAACTAACACTAAAACGTGAATATGCGTTTCTTGCTATGAACTTAAATTGAACGAACAAAAAATGAACCTAAAATTGAGTTTCTTAAATATAAAATATTAAAATTCCAGGTACAAATATCTATTATCACTAGAGGTTGACACTTTATGATAAAATATTTTTTTAAAAAATGTTTAAATTACTTAATAACATATTAATTTCCATAAATTGAAGCAGAAATATATTTTTACAACTAATATTACGGATGGAGATTAAAAAACAAATAAGTTACATACTATAGGTATCGTGGCTGTAATGTAAATTTATATATAAAAATTGTATATTTTGATATTTATAGAAATAATTGAAGGACTAGGTTCAATTACATGTTAGATTGTGTGCCAACTCATTTTTGAATTTTTAGTTTTCATCAATAAATACATTCAGAAAAAAAGATAAATGGAAAATAAAATATATATCAACAAATTTTGTTTGACAAATAAAAAAATGATGCATTGCTTGAAAACATTAAAAAAATTCATAAAGTTTCTGGCCATAATGTCATGCCAAAGGTTTTTTTTTGAGAAAATTTCATTAAATTTAAAATGGGAGAATATGAGAGACAGTCAAATGTTTTAAAAATAAATAATAAAATATCACAATATTGTTTTTTTTTTTTGACCTGCCTGATCTTTAATATTATGATTTGCCTCAAGTTTAAAAATTGTCTAGCACGCTACTGCCTGACCATAACCATTAGTATTCATTTCTATATTTCAAAATCCAATCTAAATTATTATGATTTTTGGGTTGATATACATATTGTTTTTTTTAAGTTACTATAAATTATAATAATATATCTAATATAATAATAATAATCACAAGCAAAATAAAAAAATCACAATTACACATAAAATATAGGTATTATAAATGTACGAGTTGTTTCCATAAAAAAAAAATGGATGGGCCAGACAGTCATTGATATTAGCTAATATATTGATCTATATATATAAAAAAAAAAAACAAATTAACTATTTCTGACTGCCATAATCCTATTTTATTATCCACACAAATAATTTTAACAATTTAATATTTCAATACAAAGTTGTGCATTAAATAAGTTAATAGTTAAAATAATTAATCATTCTAATTAATTTAAGATATATTATGATTTGTGCATTTTAAAGTTTTAAACCACTATTATATATTTTATGATTTTAACTATCTAGGATATTTTATAAATATCTGAATTACATCAAGTAGATTAAATTGTTAACTTCAATACTTATGGCAGTGCTTTAAAAAAAAATATATCCAACAGTCTTCTACTACACATATAAAAAAAAAAATTGATTATAATTTCTTTCTTAACTTTAACTCATAATATTACCCTTATTAAACAATGGTTCAAATACTTATCGTTTCACTAAATTTAATTTTAATAATAATTGAAAAAAATACAATACATTAAACTGCATAAAAATTTCTTTGATAACATTAAAGAAAAATTTTCCACCTATTTTTTCAGAAGAATTGTAAAGCAGTCTAAATAAAAAACAAAGGAAGAATTAATTTTAAATTGTATACGTTGCATTATAGGTCAGATATATTTATGATTATTAAGAGTATATCTGTCATATAAACTAGATGATAAAATAACATAATATAAAAATATAAAACAGTCAAGTCAAGGGTTACACAATTAGAAAAATTTCAACCACTTAGAAGTTATTTTTAAATGCATTTGTTGACGATAATATATATTGTTTAATCTTAGTTAAACATTTTAATACCAGCTTCATACAATAAATTAACTATTAGTTTAAAATAAAAAAAAAACATTTAAAATTCTATGATTACATCTTAGTTTTTAAATTAAATTTTTATAGATTTATTTTATTAATATTTTGTTAGGGGTTTTCGGCAATATATTTTTGCCAGGATAAATATACATTTTATTTTAAAATAAGCTAAATAATTACAAACATTGCTTTTATTTAATAGTTTACATTTATCAACTTAATATTAATAATGGTATTTACTCTTATTATTTATTTCAGTACTTATATGTGGATTTTTAGAGACAGAAAAATTAATTATATAGATGAATTCTTTATATTTATATTATTTTTAATTATATTGTATTTATTAATGTTTTCTTTAAAAAGTGGTACTGTGTAATATAGTAATATGTATATTCATATAATTAAATTGATTATTTTGTATTACTTTATTTTATCAACTAATGCATTTAAAATATTTTAATACATTTCATTTTTCTTAATTTAATGACTAATAACAAATAATATATTTGAATGAAATCTAATATAAAGGTGTAAAACATAGTAGTATTTATAACACTAATCAAACACACATATTATATACAAAGTAGAATAAGAATACAACTTTTCTCTGTATTATTATTTTTTTCAAATACTTTGAAGCAATTATTAATTAAACAATAACAACTAAATGACTATAAAGCAATACCATTAATTTATTAGTTTTACAGTGATAAGATAACTTAAAACTTTATTATTGTGAATGTTTTGCCATACTTTGGGTTTTGGTTTAAAATAATTTAAAAAATGTAATACTTTCATTACTTAAGTATTAAACTTTATTTTTCTTGGATGAATTTTGACCGATTGTCGAGGCATGGTAGAGTTTGAGCAAATTGATTGCATCTTGAGCTTCTCGTTTTTCATAAAGAAATCGTCCACTAGCTTCTTTAACTTGATCTAAAAATGACCTATAGGAACATCAGATTATAGAAACATAAAATATTACAATTAAACAAGTTTTCTAACAAAATTTCTAAGACTAAGCAAATTGTAATCAGAAATTTGAATTCTATTTATTTCGAAAAAATAAGGTAAGTTATCAATTGATTGACTAAATAACATTACCTGTCAAACTCCATATCAACCAAACTATCTGGATCCATATCAGATAAAAGTTCAAGATCGCAACCACCCAAGAATGCTATTTGACCTATATCGTTTTGCAGACGTTGAATCAAACTGTTTAAACTCTGTGTGCCATCAATTTGATCATCTGTGAGTTTAATACTTAAAAAGAAAAGTATTATAGACATTAAGTTTGTAGTAGGTACAATAATTAAAATGTAATGCATATTTTACTTTAGTTATTAGACCACTCAGTGGAGTAAAAACATAGCATTTAAGGTAGAGGTAGATTACTTTATTGTGTAAACTAGGGATACCACCACATCAGGCATAAATTTAATAGTTTTTAACTTCAGATTTTTTCTACTTTAACCAAATAAAAATGTACTAGACAAATTAGATTTCTCAATATTACTTAAAAAAAAACTTGGAGCTGTCTGGTTTTATATTTTCTAGTGAAAACGAGATAGTGCCAAGGGAATATTATAGTAAATAAAATTAATGAATACTAAGTTCTGGTTAAAATACAAGATAGCACCAACAATTAAAATTGTTTTCTTACTTTCTGAAAGTTTATAAAAAATAAAATTGTCTGGTTTTTGCACATGGGTCCCTTCATATTTATTTTATTTTATATTATAATTGAAAAAAGAAGTGTTCTAGGAATGAAGTCACACCCAATTTCAAGAAGTGGTTTATGACCTACCAGATTATATAGATGAACATAATATATTAAATTCACATTCCATCACATACATGGTAAATAAAATAATAATTTTAATAATTTGTTATAAGTACCTTATATCATTATATGGACACCATTTTTGGTCAGGCTTTAAAATCATAATTAATGTATTCCTTTCCAAAGTGTCAAAATAGTCTTCCTCATCAATTTCAGTGCCATCAGATTCAAGAACGACTTTAATGGTTTCATTTATATCAAGTTTTTGTTGAGCTAAACAAAGGTATTATATTGTACAACTACATCTTATTATACAACTATATAATATTGTCAATAATGATCAATGTACTTATCAATTGTTAGGATTTAGTAAATATATAAAATGCAGATATTTATTACGAAAATATTTTTACCTTTAGTCATAAGATCAGACAATGAAGTTGCTACGATACCAATTTTGTGTTGACGCTTTGAATCAATTATTTTGTATGGTTTACCAGTGTATTCTTCACTAGCCATTTTAAATAATAATGCAATACAAAACTAAGCAAATTTCTAATTCCTGCTATTTAATAGTATCTACTGTTTAGTTGTTTAATGTTTATGGTTTATGAATATCGAATAAAAAATATAACATTAACTTATATACACTACACACTCAAATATCATCTACAATAAACAAACTTTTTATCAATATATTATCTCAATTCTCAAGATCTATGGTATTATCAACAGCACTGTTTGCAAAAATATCAAATACAGCCTTCTGAAGTTTAGATCATGTACTATCATATACATGATCTAAGAACTGAAGCATATAACCATGGAACAATGATATAACAAACCTTATTCATTGACTTCTTCAAAGAGTTTAGAAATGTTTGATTTAATTTAAATAAATGTAATATTTTGATTTTTTATATCGTTGATAACGTAGTACAGTAATAATTTTACTTTAGTTTATACTACGGTTGTAAATACAACCATGGTTTACACTTTACAGTTTTGAGTTTAGTCGTTTAGTGATAACACCTAATACAGCTTTAGATATTCGATTTATTATACAACGATATTAATTACTTACATAATACATATAAATCATAAAATTGAATTTGTTTTAACTATCACTTAAAAATAAAATATTTAACTTTTAAGTATTTTGTGTAAAATACTTACTAATCAATTAATATTTAGTAAAATTAAAAAATAATATACGTTTAACATTAATTTTGTATTGTGTTAAAAATAATATTTTTAGTTAATTTGTGTTGTCTGTAAGTAAGTTAGTTAAAAATAAAATTAATCTGTTATTCATGTAAATATGTAAATAATAGGTACCTCATACATTTTTGATATTTTTTTTCCTATCCTGGGTGGTTCTTTTAACAGTAAAATCTCATTTCAAAAACTATTGAAGCTTTAATAAATACACAGGTAAAATTTTTTTCAAAAATGTTGTTTTATAATTAATAAAAACAATGAGTAAATGTTAACTGTTAAAAAATTCATCTTGTATAATTGTATATTTATGTTCATGACAATTTGTATGATATGTTATGAGCTTTAGTTAAATTTGCTTCTGTAAATACAATTTTTTTGTAAGAATAGATTTTCAATTTTAAACTTTGTTCTAATTTCCAATAGTAGTGTTGTCATACAATATTAAGATTAGTTAATTTATAATATGTATTCTGTGGTTAAGTTAGGTATCTAGTATTTACTTAGGTATTTAATGTTTGTTTTCAAAAAAATAAATAGTAATTAATCTTTATGTATTATAAAGTATAAATATTATTATATCTTTAAACAATACAATTTATTAAATTCTTCAAAGATAATCTTTTAATTAATATTTTATATTTATATAAAAACAAATTTAATCTGTGTGTTTAACTCATTCTACTTATATAATTTTTAGAAGATTTTTGAAATGGAAGACACTGAAGTAAAAGAATATCGCTGGGAAGGTGGTTATGAAAAAACATGGGAGGAAGTGAAAGAAGATGAAGGAGGAAATGTCGAATGGTCAGTTAAAGAGATAATTGAAAAATCTAAGCGGTTACTGGCCACTCGACAGCCTAATGTACGCCTGGGCATGATGCGACATTTGTTTGTTATTATAGATAGTTCTAATTCAATGGTTGAAAAGGATTTAAAACCTACTAGACAATTATGTACTAACAAATTGCTTCAGGATTTCATTCAAGACTATTTTGATCAAAACCCAATTAGTCAACTCGGTCTGATAACTACAAGAAATTCATCTGCAGAACGTATATCTGAATTATCTGGCAATAGAAAATATCATCTTGAAGAATTGAAAAAAACATTTGGAAATTTTAATTATTGTAATGGATTGATGTCTGTGCAAAACTCTTTAGAAATTGCACTGTCAGTTATGAAAATGTTGCCTTCCCATACTAGTAAAGAAATACTTATTATTGGATCTAGTTTGAGCTCGTGCGACCCAGGTGAAATAAATACTACCATAGAAATGCTTAAAACAAATAATATTAGAGTTTCTATGATACATTTGGCTGCTGAAGTACGGATGTTTCGGCATTTGTGTGATGAAACTAAAGGCAAACATAATGTAATTGTAGACGATGTGCATTTTAAGCACATTCTTTGGTCGTTAGTGGAACCTGTTCCTCTTCCAAATTCAGTTGATGCATCATGTGTGAAAATGGGTTTTCCTCAAGAATTAGAACAAAAACCACCATTCACCACATGCTCCTGTCATTTAGCAGAAGGTGGCAAATTAAATGCAAAAGGATTTTTTTGCCCTCAATGTAACAGCAAGTATTGTGAATTACCTGTGGAATGCAAGTGCTGTGGCCTCATACTCGTGTCTTCTTTACATCTTGCTAGATCATTACATCATTTGGTTCCTATTAAACCATTTATAAAAATTGAGCTTGAAGAAGGTTCTAGTGCCTACTGCTATGGATGCAGAAAAAGAATAAAGGTCCCTGCTGAAAATGTATACTTTTGTGAATCTTGTAAAAAACATTACTGTGACGGCTGTGACATTTATGTGCATAATACATTACATGTGTGCCCAGGCTGTGCTGTTAAACGAGACGAAAAAAGATAATGTTCAAATAATTTTTAATTAATGCATTACTTTGTGCTTAAACAAAATAATTTAAGAGTATCAACAATTTATTGATTTTCTTTTATATATTTTTAGGCATTATTCCTATTAAATGATTTTAGTTTATGTGTACAATAAAAAATGATTGGAACCAAAAACAAACTAGAATGAAACTATTTAATTTAATTTATCTTTGATATTCTAAATTAATACACAAATTATAATAAATAAAGTTTTTAAATATAGGTGTGCCAATTGAATTATTTATATTCAGTATAAAATGCAAGGATAGTTAAATTCCTAATAAAAAAAATGTTTGATTCATCATAGTTGAGAATCTCTCAGTCATTCAATGATTTTTGTTTTCGTTCAAGTAGCTAAATTAAAATAAAATATTAATATATATATTTTATCTATGTTTTAAAAAATATTGGTAATTTAAAAAATTAAAACCAATGTAGGTTAAATAAATATAAAATATTAGAATAATATCAATAAGAAAAGAAATAAATTGTTTTGAAAAAAGAATGTGAAGATGTTTAGTGGTTACATTTTTCTCTTGAGTAGGTATTGCAAACAAATTATATGTTTGGAAGAAAAAAAATGTTTAAAAATTAATTAAATGTTATCATTTAAATATAGTTACACCTAAAAAACTATAGAAGCAAATAAACATTTCCTTACAACCGATAAATGTATTGATTTTACAATGATGAGTGTATTTTTTTTGTCTGTATACTTGATAAGTAGTCAAAATAATGTTTCGATTTTCAACTTCAGTAATTTTTCTAGTTCGAAAGTGCATCTAATTAGTGCATTTGAGAGCTAATTTTTAAAAATACCAAATAATTTTTAAGAGTAAGAAAAACAAGAATTTTTATGCAAAATTGATTTTATTTTTTTGATGTTGCACCCAAATAATGATTGTAAATGAAATTTTAATCTTTTTTTTTATTAGTATTTTCTACACTATTAAATTTGTAATATATTTTGACTGAACTATTTATAGACATAAGAAATTTACAATTTTTTTTTTATATAATTTCGATAAAAAATGTTTTACTGGATTGAAAAATTTGAAATTTAATACAAGGCTCCTCATGAATTATAATAGTAGTTGAAAAATATTAAAGATACATATGCATGAATTTTTTTTATAAGCATTTAAAGTTCAAATTCTGACAAAATTATTATGTAGGTTAAAAATTAAGTTAAAAATGTATAAAATGTTTAATTTTTAACATAAATTCAAATATGGCTGAAATTAGATATTTTAACGAAGAAAAACAATGTTATAGTTATTTTGTTGTAATTTAAAAATATTATTCGTGGGTACTGGATACTTAAAATTGTTTTTTGTATACAATATCATTTAATTCAAATTTAATACAACCATTATAGTGATCACTTGACACCCACTGTACAGCAAAGTGGTGTCCACTTTTTTCAAAACAATTCTGTATATTTTAAATTTTTACTTCTAAATATCATTATATTTTAAACATATTACTTATCCGCGTGCACTGCATTGTACACAAAACGTAACTGATAACAGTTATCTTTTATTGACTATCTGGTATCTTTCGTAAAAGTCCGATTTTAATATTATTAACCCTTTGAAGTTTTGTTTTCTACTAAAAAGTTGAGCTTGTACTCGATCGCCATTCGTGGATCGTTAATTACTACATAACTATAGTCTATACTTTATAGTATTCTAGTATCACTGTAATCTGTGCTTACAACTGGGTAGTGAGTACTGACATTCTCAACAATTATATAATATTCTAATCTGTATGCAAGGTTTTGAGGTTTGCAACAACAGTCTGAACGGATCACTTAATACATTTTATTCTAAATTTTCGTCATGGTTGCTTAATAAAATTGTTTTCGATGAATAAAGAACATATTTTAAAAAACTCATTGACGACTTTGGCAATAGCCATTGCAGATCATCAACAATCGCCTAATGAAAGTTATGTGGGTACTTGCTTGGACAATGTTTACAATGTGTTTAGACCCCAATGGATAAAAAATCAAGTAATACTTGAATATATATAATAATAAATACCTACATTGTTTACATTGAGTTGCAAAAAAAAAAATGTAATTTATAATCAAAGAATTATTCAACAGGTTTTGAATGGTTATTATAACTCCACATGTATCGTTTATTATCTTCATATGTTCATGAAATTTCAGGGGGTCTATAGTTCCCTCCTCCCCCCCAATCACTTTGGCTATATCCACCATACTGTATGTAAATTCAATTAAAAATTCTATCAATATATTATTTACTTATACCCAGTGGCACAATTTGAATGAAAAAACTGGAAGTACTGGAATCTCTTATTTTTTCAGTTAGTCCACAAATGGCATATATTTTGAGAGTGCTAATTTAAAAACAAAGTGCTAATCACCTTTTATGCCTCTACCAAATTGTGTCTATGCTCACACCACAATATTATGAATTAAATTTAAAAATACAAAATTAATTTCAGTATGATAAGTGTGCATAAAGCATGGTGAAAATAAATTACTGAATAATTTTTTAATGGCTTAAAAATTATGAAAATAGAGAGCTGTTGAATTGGTCATTTGGAGAAGACTAGTATTTTACACGTGTCAATGTCTGCTCCCACATCTTATTAATTTTTGATGATGCATTCTACTAAATATAATATATAATATATTATATTATATTTATATTTTAATGATTTTTTTTTTTTGTAACAGGATGACATTCTATGTTTATTTCAAGTTTGCCAAGAGATTAGTCCAACAGATACCAATCTAGTAGTTAAATGCTGTAAATTGTTGAGCAAAATATTACTAAAACTTGGCGTTGGTGAAGAAAAACTTTTAACAAATACAATTTCTTGGACACTATCTTGTATCTTTCATTTTAAAACCAGTATTCAAAATTTAGAACAAATCAATGAAATTCTTAATTTTTATGTTTGCACTATTCAAACATATAGAAACTTAAACATTAATAATAAAGTAAGAAATTATTATTGAACTATTTGAGACCAAAAAAAATTAGGTTTTGATTAAAATTTATTTAATTCTATTAAAATTGTAAATTTTTAATAAAAAAAATTACCCATTTTAGATAATGTCTAATGTAATGACTTTATTACTACAAATATTAGAAAAGATAGAAAAAAAATCTGAAGAATCACAGCCAAATATTGATTTACTAACATATATGAAGTTTTTAGAAGCAACTGTGGTTATTATAAAAGATTATGATTACATAAATACTATTGGAATCCATATAATTAAATTTATGGAAAAGCCGATAAATCAAAAGAATTATATGCAATCATATAGTCAAGAAGTAAGTTATTTTATAATTATAATATTTCTTTATATTAAAAACCAATATCAATAAATAAAACGACTTGTATTATAAAGTACCTGACATTTCGAAAACAAGTACAATTTAATATATAATATAATATAATTATAATAATTTTAGGTTTTGAAATATGGATTACAAATTTTGTCACAACTTATCGATCAGTCTAAACAGTGGACTAATGATAATTTTAACAAATTATTACCAATTGTTTTGGTATATTTAAGGTATGGTTTGATTTTTGATCAATCAAAATTTCTTAAAGATTTGCAACCCTCTCCTATCGTACAATGGGAAAATCCATCAAGATTAGACATAGTACCTATGGTAAATTCAGTTTATAATATTTAAAAAATTAAGTTGTTACAGTGTAATAAAAAAATTTATATTTCTAGATTAATATGACAAATAAACGACGTCAAAAAAAAAAGAGAATTATAGAATCCAAAAATAAAGTGCCAAAATTTGTAACTATTTCAGTAGATGATGAAGTATTGATGAACGTAAGGGATTCAGATTTTTCTGAAGATGAACTATGCACATCTAATGTGATTGGACGTATAATGTTAGATATACGGTTGTTGGCTGCGCAAATAATGAAAAAAATATTTACTGTAAATTTTAAATGTTAATTTACTTATTAAACTATAAAATTACATTTATAGTTATATATACTTAGTTTGTTTTCAGATAGTTGAAAAAAAAATGTTGTTAGGGTATTTGTACACGATTGTTGATGGTCCAATGAACATTCAAAATTGTTTGATTTCCGAAGTAGGAAATTCAGTACGAGAACCTTCTTCCAAAATACGTGCAACTATTATAACTGCTATCACATCTATTTTTAATGGATCAAAAATATTTTTTGCTCAAGCTCAATATAGGTAAATAGTTAGTTTTTCATATTTTTGATAATATAATGTTAATTTTTTGTAAATTAATTAATATTTTTAAGAGAAAAAAAGGGTGCATTTACAACATGGTCTGAAACTCTTGCTGATTATATAATTACAATACATAATACTTTGTTAAAAGATTTTTGTATGGAAACACATAGTGTCTGTCTTGTACTTTTGCATTGTTTCTCTACTGTTATTTCTAATACATCATATACAAGGTTAAATAAAAATCTTCTTAAATCAGTATTAGATGTTATACTTGTGTATACTAAATGTGAACCATGTGGTTAGTATTATAATATTGTATCTATTTTTATTTTTTTTGTTTTATTAACTAATATTTATATTTACTTATAGATAATTATCTAAGAATAGGAGTCTTTCGCTGTCTGTCCTCTGTTTTCAATTCTGATCTTCCAGACTTAGAAAAAGAATTATTGATAGATAAAAGAACAGAAATTGTTAATTTATGTTTATACTTATTTAAAGTAAGTGTGTGTTTCAATTATACATTTTTATATTCTTATAAAAATTAAGTATATATATGTACATTTATAAAAGTTAAAAACAAAAATTTGTGGAATGGAAATCATCAACTATCTAATTAAAAATAAATGTATAAATGTTCTAGAAAGTGATATAAATTTTACAAATTTTGTTTTATACAACCATTTAATCAACCCCTATTTAATTATTTAAACAAATTAATGATCTGAGTTTGTTTGGATAGTTGATGTTCTACTTTTTATTTTATTTATGTCTGTAGGAAACTAAATTATTTCTAGAAAGTGGCCAAGAAAATACACAAATGATTGTAAGACGTCAATGTTGGCAAATATTAAATAGCTATTGTAATCATTATCATGGTTTGATTGAAAATAGAATGTTAATTAACATTGCAATCGAAGACATGAAATATACTAAACAAACTTTATTACGTAAAAATATTTTGTCATGCCTTAAACAAATGTCTGCTGTTTCGGAAGGTAAATAGTACAGTATACATTAGTAAATTTTGTTTATTTACCTATTATTTTTTTTCATTACAATTAGATAAGTTAGTAATTTTAATAGAGTGTATAATGCATGTATTAGGGGATGATTATAAATCTGCTAGACTAGAAAAATGGAAGTTGATATTTCGAAAATTAATACCACAAATGTTTGAAGAAAAAGATTCACAAACACTGCCTATTCTTATTGAAAGTCTATCAACAATTGGATCAGATTTATTTAATGAACTTGAAGTATTAATATAAACTATTTATTTTTTAGTTATTGATCAATATTTAGTCAAATAAATTTAACAAAATCTTACATATATAGGATGAATCGATTGATTTGTACTGTGACGAGTTGCATATGTTTGTTACCTGCGAAGATCAAAATATCCAATCAGCTGCAATAGCAACATTGGGTACACTAATTAAGTATGAAAAGCTATCAAAAGTAAGTTGAAAACATTATGACATATTTTTGTTTTAAAAAACAATACCTTTAGTAGTTATTAAGTATTTATACTTTGATTAAAACAATTTTATAGAATCCAGTTTATATAGAACACACTATTGATGTTTTGCTTTATATTTCATCTATAAATAAACTAAATTCAATTCAAGAAAAACTTGCATGGACATTAAACTGTTTATCTGAAATCTTGGTAGAAAATTGGTAAGTATCTATTAAATCTATGTAATGAATAATTTAATACTTGTGATTACAATTTATTAAAGGCTTCAAATATCATAAATGTTAAAGTTTAAATAAAAGACTAATTTTTGAACTGGCAATTATAACAAATTTATAATAGTAAATGGGTAATTACTATATACCTTCTTTTGATCGCCTTTCTTTAATTTTTGGCTGATTATTATAAATTCCTAAATCCTCAAAATTGATCTCTTCCTACAGTATTTGTTGTTTAACAAAAATAAGCACAAAATCAACTCATGGTCTCTATTATAAATATTATTTATCAAACATATTTTAGGGATTTGTATGAAATTGAAGATAACAAATTATTAGGCTTGGCCAAAGCTGCATTATCAACACTCAAGCGTAAACCGGTAATTAATATTTATACATTTTAACATACATAATTTATATATTTATTAAAAATTGTCTAATCTATTTCCATATTTAGTGTAGAGCTTGTGGTTCTAGAGCATTAGGTCTTTTACTGTCATTAATTGACCACACTGATGTTGCCATACAGCAATTTGGCCCTTTATATGAAGACTCCATAGATATTTTAATTAATATTGCCAATGGAAATGATAGTATGAAAGTTAGTAGATAACAATTTCATCGCAAATAGTCATTTTAAATTAAATTACATAAATTGTATTGTGTTTTAGAATCGTTGGAATAGTTGTAATTCTTTAGGTGTCCTCTACCAAACCAATTCTATTCAAAAGTTACCAGAAACCTTAAAGGTAAAAAATACAGATGTAAATAAGTCAAATGTGTAACATTGTGCAATATTAATAGTTTAAAATTGCATTTTCAGAACAATGTCTTCAATACATTATCTACATTAATTATAAACTGCTGTAACTTTAAAGTTAGGCATGTGGCTTGTTCATCTTTAATGTTTAATCGTCGAGACCTATATGGTAATAATTACTCAAAAATGTGGCACAGGCTGTTTGATGCCTTTGAAAATGCTCAAAATTTACCTCATATTTGTGAATACAAACATCAACAAAAACTCATAAATCAGGTTTGTGTAAAATAAATACAGTAACATCCCATTAGCACTTTCAATACCGGAATAAAATCTGCTAGGTCGGACAACGGAGAGTTAAATGTTCTACCTATTTTAAAGTGGTCTAGAATACTCAATTGGCGATGTATAACTATACAATTCGGTATGGCATTCAAAATAAATGTGTAAACAAATTAATGTGTTTGGTTTTGAGTTTCTACCCTTTTTGTGTTATCAATATTTTGTGCTGCAGCATGGGCAATACATCAAAATACTCCCAGCATTGAACATTCTAATATAATATATTAGAATACAGACATATTATATCTGTTTGAAAAATGATATCACCTAATGGGCAATTTTGTTAAAGTTCTTAGATATTTGAAATAACTAACATTTAATATATTGTTCATTTAAGCTATATCCTCATGTATTGTCTCCGTCTTAACATAACGCATAACATAGCAAATTATAAATTCTGAATAATCCATTTAACTATGTTTAATATTAGTGTGAATTGACATTGTATCAAATTTAGAAATAAGATTATTATAAATTGAATTTCTTATGTTTTTTTTGTCTTTTAATTTTAAAGTGAGTTATGAACATTTTTAAATGTACAAAAAAAAAAACATAAGAAATTCAATTGATAAGAATCTTCTAAATTTGATAACAGGTTAATTCATTCTAATATTAAACATAACAGAGTTAAATGGATTATTCAGAACATAATTTGCTGTTATGTGTTTGTATGACACAAAACACATGTGGGTATAACGTATTCTTAATGGGATTTTATTTTGTTTTTCTAATCAGCACATACAAGACACATTATTTAAATAATAATTTAATTTTCTAGCTTTGTGCATCATTTTGCAATTTGTGTAATTTACTTGAGCCAGCGGACATTAGTGGTCTAACGTACTTGTTTGAGTCTCGGCTACACGTAATCCAGAACGAGATGGAAAAATTTTGTAATTTAAACGACATTCCAAATTATTCTGAAATGTTAGCAGCTACACATAACCATTTGCATAATATGTTGAAAACCAAACACCTCAAATCTAAACAAGAAGAGATTGTGAACTGCTTGTTGAATATATTTGACAATCATTAAATTTCGTATGGTTTTGTATTTCAATTTAATACCGTTTATAATTTATTATAATAAAATGAATTTACTATATTTAAAATATTTGGACTGCTTTTATTTCTATTTGTAAGTATTAGTAAATGATGCATTGTCATAAAAATTGTTTTGCATCTAAATGAAAGTACATTTGATATTAGAGCAAAATACTATTATATTTGTCCTTCATTACTACCTACAATATATAATACAAATTTTTGCTCACAGATTGATAAACATTGGATATACCGTATATCTGTTCTAGATTATAAAATTGTTCGAATTTAGTTAAACATAAATGTTTTGAATATAACACTTCAGTGGCGGCCATCACGTATCTAAAAAATTGCTAAGTGTCAAGCGTCTCTTTCATAATCGAGGTAGGTGGGTTATAGTCATTGGGTCTTGGACATACAAACCTCAATATCGATTCACAAGATCCTTGTTATTTCAATAAGCTGGTATTTAAAGCTCAGTTCACTGTGCCAAAAAATCAAAATGCCTCATCCGACCACACACGTGGCATGTGTAAGTGTAATTGTGTTGTGTATTACATAATACGTATACTATAATTTATGTATATAATAGTAAATACGCACTATGCCAGTATTTTTTCCCGAGTAAACGAGCCCGCTACCTCATCAGCCCACGGGACCGGCCGCGAAAACGTTGTAAATCTGCATCTACTTCGTCATCTCGTATCCTCCTTTTCTAATTTGTTGCATCTCCTATCCTATAATTTTTTTTTTCTTCTGTTTAATAAATTTTACTTTTTTTATATTACGATTTTTTTTTAGTTTTTTTTTTTTTTAAACCGTTTGTTCAATTTTAGTATTTTGTTATTTATGTACATTTATTATAAAATGTTTAAAACTAAACTACTTTGTGCTTCATTTTTTTCTGTTTTTATTTATAATTTTTTTATATATATATATTTTTTTTTTTTTTTGTATTGTCGAGTGTATAAATCAATTTTTACAGATTTAACGACTTATACATCTTTAAAAAATATATTTTCAACAAAAGACTCGTTTATATAGAGTAGATATTGACTTTCGACCTGCGGTATAAACGCTACACGCCTATTATATTATATTTAAAGAAATATTTAAATCATCAAACATTAAACCCTACGAAAACTGCGAAATAAATCATTAAATAATGCATAACATAACTCCGACGGATACGGCAAGGATAGATACATAAACTGTATAAAGATTGTAAATATGTATCGTGTGAAACGTGCAAAAATGGTCAAAAAGTTTGTACAAAATAATATAAAAAAAAAAAATTCAAAATTGTTTCAGATATCAGCTGCATATCGATAATAAATATTGTTTGAAAACATTTCTGCTAAAACCATATTATTAAACAGTTCACTTTTCCACGACATCTTACAACTTTTAAAATCATAATCGTAGTTTACCTAACGTATGTACTGTATAATGTATACATAATACCATTGATTAAAAATATTATATAATATTTATTATCAATGCTATTAACCATATGTATTACATATATTATAACTGTTATTTCCTACATTATTTTATTATTATACGGCATGGAAAAATAATTAACACATTTACGACAAATTACTTAATTTTGACGATTTTGTTTCAAGTTTAAACCTATAAAGGTACGCTTTTAAAAACAATGTAACTACCTATGAATTTTTTAATAATTAATAATATTATGGTATGAAGACGTTGGCTATTATTACGTGTAACCGTGTACTCGAATATTATTAATCTTTTTCAGAAAATTTCTTATACCTATACATAGCTCAAAATAGGTTAAAATATATTGATTATATAATATGTACCTATATTGTTATAATATAATTTTATGGTGGAAAATGCCAATATAAACACTCGGTAAAACGTTAATGCATTTATAGTTATTATTTTTTGTGTGACATCAAAAAACAAAATCAATTTTATCAAAAATTAGTTTTGAGTAAAATTTCTTGTTTTACTTAATTTTTTTTTTTTTTTTGTTTTTTCCGATGTTTTTAAAAACTATTGGGAATTGCACAAACTAGATTCATTTTTACACCAGAAAAGTTATTGCAGTTGAAAACCAAAGAATTATTTCAACTACTTATCGTGTACATAAACACACAAAAAAAAGAACTTATACATCTCATTTGTAGGAATTAACGTTTATAATTTTTTATTTGCTACTCTTGTGTAGGAACTTTCGATTTCCCGGCTGCTGTACACTTATAATTGTTTAAGGGGATAATATCGTACCGCTTTGCTGTGTGCAGTAGCCAGTAGGTGTCGAGTGGGCCACATTTATGGATGTGTTAAATTTGAATTCAATGGATATAAATCATTGCATACGAAAAACGATTTTAAGCGTAGACTGTCTGGCAGCCTACATTACTAAATACATTTTATAATATTATTCCTATTTGAGTAATTCATTTTACTATTAATAAAACAATAGGTTGAATTAATTTTTGCCGAAAACATTGCACTTGAAAATGTCATTGGGTGTATAAAATATAATATTATATTTTAAGTTTTTAACCCGCAAATAACAAAAAAAAAAAAAAAAAAAAATACAACAAAATACCTAACATTGTTATTTTTCATTTAAATATCTAATTTTGTTCAAATTTGAATGTAAAATGTCTGTAAAAATCAATCGTGTAAATATATTTTTTAGATTTATTGATTACAACATTAAATACTTACGAGAAACCTTGTTTTAAATTTTCAATCCTTAGATATAAGAATTAAACATTTTATACCTTTTTAACTACAAAATAATTTGTAACATTCGAGATATTAATGAATTTTGGTCAAAATTTGAAATTCAAATGCTTTTAAAAACAAATTGTGCCTATGTATATTTTAATATTTTTGAACTGCTATTATAACAACTTTTGAGGAACCTTGTATTGGAGTAAAACACCCTGATGGTTTTTTTTATTATGTAAATTAAAAATTGTAATAAATAAACAATAAAATATGTTTTTAAAAATTTGGTTTATTAAAAAAAAAACTTACAAAATTAACACAAAAACAAAATACTTCACAAAAATCACTATAGCAGACTTAAAATAATAGTTAATTGTAAAATTAATATCTAGTCACATTTTAGATTACAAAAAATAAAAAGCACCCGATTATATCCTATAGATTAACTTTACAATAATCAAAGTAATACAACCAATCAAAAAAAAAAAAAAATTTACATGTCAAAAATAAACCATAAATATTCACATAAATAAAATGTATAGTACCCTGAAATATTTTTATTTTGAATTCAAGTCAATTTTATACACTCAAATATTTTTTTATGTAAACATTACTACAACGAAGAATAGAAAATGTAGAGAATGATTATTTTGATTTAGCACAGTTTTTTTTAAAAATATTTACTAATTTTTAATTATTGTAAATTACGAGTCATACACAATATACTATTAAATGCTCTTATTTATTTTTTTTTTTTATTAGAATTAAGGCTTTAATTACTGAGGTCATAGCCTGGTAGTGGTCATTAGCCGGGTGTGGAGGAACAGTTGGTTGGAACACGTTTTTTTGTATGTGTGGCAAGGATTTGTTGCTAAAATCTCGGGTGATCATCCATCCGGGAGCTAGCAACACCGGCCGGTACGTACACTCAGAGCGTTTCCGCAATTGAGCATACGACCATGCCACACAAAGCCACTAAATGCTCTTATTAAGTTTAATTCAGAGATATTATTACATTTACTGGTGATAGGTCTAGCACATTTACATTAAATACATTTATATCATGGTATTACTTTTGTCTAGTAAAATAAAATTAAGATAACAAAAAAAAAAAAAAAATGTGTGTACCTAACTGGAATATTTGTAATCATAAAATGTAAAATATTGAAAGATAATAAAATAATAACAAAATTTGGGATAGCAAAAAACAAAATTAAATGCATAAATAAAATAATTGATGAAAAAGTGAAGTATAATTTGTTTAAAATACTGGGTAATCATTTTAAAGTTTAAAATAAGTATATTTTCTTATAAGAAAAACTAAATATTTTTTTCATTAAAAATATATGATTATGTTTGATTACATTTGTATTAATTTTCTCTAATATAGTGTGTCTAGTCTTTTAATTTACAAAAATTGATATGATTGCATATTTAAAACACATCTAACACTGTAACACTGATCCTATATGCTTTAATTATTTAAATAAAATATGTTATAATACTTCAAAAAGTAAATCAGTTTAGAATAATATTATTATATTTTTGTAATTAATATGAATTTATAGTAATTATTTCTATGTTTTATGATTATGATTCAATTAACCATGTGATGATTATATTAAAATACATTTAATACATTTTATATAAATTTATGTTAACAATAAGATAGTGAAGATACAACATTATACATATAATCTAAATCACACAATAAAACCAATCACTACCGTTGTGCATTAGAATAAAATAACAAATGCATGGTAGCATGGAAATAAAAGCGTGCAGTCTTATAATTAAGGTAATAACAACCTCGTTTTGTCGTGTAAAATGACTAGTAATTTTCATTAGCCAAATTTATAAAAAAAAGGAAGCATTCGAGAGTTTAATCCTCTACACATGATTGTAAAAGAAGCATTTTAAATTAAAACAAACTTATGATACTATACAAATTTCTTAATGAGTAATAGGTTTTGAATTTTAATATAAAATTATATGATAAGATATCAAACATTTTTGGAATTGGCATGTCATTGGATATACTTATATAAATATGAATTTAACTAGGGAAAATAATTTACTATTATAAGATTATTATACAGTATTTGATCAATAATATACTTTTTATACTGTAATAACTAATAAGTAGTAATAAAATATTAAGATTAAAGTAGATAATTAAAATAAGACAGTATTATTATAAATAGAAATACGACAAGAAATTGTGAAAATGAAATTAGATTTGTAGTCACTTGACGACTTGACATTTTTAAGAATAAACATATATTTATTTGTAAACTATAGCAAATCTTAAGTTGTTTAATATAAGTATTTCTAAAAATGAAATTAGTTAACCCTGTGAATAAATATAATATGAAATAAATATTGTGTGGTCTATCAAAATACAATTTAATCTATATCTAGATAATATGTCTTATGTTAACTATTTTGTTATATTTTAGTAATAAGCACCCTACACTTAAAAGCACCTCTTAAAAATACTATAAGATCAACACGAACTTAATTAAATTGAATGATTTAGAATTTGTAGTGAATCAAATCCCAGATAAGATAACTTGATATTTTTAGCACAAATATAATCCGACTTTTTAATAAAAAAAAATTCACAATTGATAAGAAATACACAAAAGAAAATAAGTATATATAAGTTCGGACATAGATTAAAATGTAACATATTTAAGTAATTAATATACCAATATATTATTTAATCTATAGTTTAGATTGTAATGTTATTTTAAAAAATAACCCCAAAAATAGTGAATATCTAATTTTTAACTTTTATATGATTCATAAATAAAACAAAATATTAAAACTAAAAAAAAATACAAAAAATTTATCGAGTTAAATAACCAATAAAACTCGATTACACACCGACTCAAAAATTAGTGTCAGTGTATTCAAATCTTAGCTATGTTTCACAATATCCAGGATTTATGGTTATATTTGGTATTAACTCAATTCGTTCAACGTCATCACTATTTTCCAATCCTAATTAGAAACAAATAACTCTTAGATATTTACATAAAATAAATATTAAAGTTAAGATGTATTACTAGTAATGACTAATGACTTATGTGTCATAATATGTAAAATATTCTGAAACTCGTATGAAAATTTAAGGTGTTGGAAAAAAATTAAAATTCAATAATTTTGTAAATAAAAATTTAATTAAACATACATTGAGCTAAGTGTGATGTAGTTCATTCATATAGCCCTAAAAATATTATTATCAAGTATACTGGGGGTAATATTTCACATTTTTTTTTTTTTTAATCTCAAATATACATTTTGAATTAACATATAATTACATTTACCTATTTCCTGTATTGAAATAATGTTTAACACCCAGATAATCTATAGTAAATTAATTTGCTTATAAATAATTTCTAGTATTTTTTTTACCCAATCATATTAATAAATTGTGAAATAAATATTTTAAAGTAATTACAAGTTATCTACTTATAATTACAATAAATATAATAATTAGTTGAGTCCAGGGTAGTAGACACTAAGAGGGGCGAGAGGTTTAAATACTCTTACAACATGTACAGTATAATTTTAGAATTTATACATTTAAAACTACTAACATATTTAAAAATATTTATTTTTTTACTATTATGAACCCTTCCATCCCTTTTATATTAAATTCTAGTCTATGGCAATTCCATACCCTTTAAAAAAAGTGAGCACCTCTAAATTCAAAATGAACTGAATAACACAAAAGTATATAATTTGTTTCCTTGAAAATATAACTTTAATTGTATTGATTTTGTTTGCCGAAGTAATTAGTTTCAATTTATTAAATTCATTAAAATATATTATATTTAGTTTGAAGTATATTCTACTTACTTTTTTGTACTCTGGGATCCTTGAAAAATAAATAACACAGTGCTATTACAAATATACTAAAGGTACTCATAATCACAATTACTGCAAATGTCCACGCTCTGGTATCAAATGTATCAATGCCTTCCAAAAGATGTTTTTCCAATTCTAAAATCATAGAATATTAAAATTAAAATAATAATAACGATAATATGTACTTAAAATTAACAACAATATTAGATTGTGATTATAAAAATAGTAATAAAAACAGCAGTTGGTCATTTCCAAATCAATAATGTGTGCTGAAAAGAGAATTCAATTTAAAATTATAGTATGTAAATTAAGTATTTTTATTAAAACAAACTATAGCTATGAATAACAAATAAATAAATAGAATAAGTAATAATTAAAAAGGATAAATGTAATATAAATATAGTGATTGCAACTTTTGTAACAATAATAATTATTTATTATTAAATCATAATATAATGAAAAATGCATAATATACCTGACAAAATTGTTCTAAATTACATTATACTAGGAATAATGGCAGTAATATTTTTTTTTTAATTATTGAGAAAATAATAGTTATAGGGATTAATTTTAAATTTAATACAAACATTTACAATTACATAAAATGGTCTTCATTGAGCTAGATTAGTTCTTAATTTAGGAACAAATATATTGGTATTATGCTCAACAGTAATCCCTCCTCATTATTCGCAGTTTCGATTATCTGCGGTTGAGTTGGCGATAAAATAGTATTAATTTGATAACATTTTATCGTTATTATATGAACTCTGTAGTTAATTTATTTTAGAAAATTGTAAATAATTGTTATATCGTTAGGTATAACTATACAACTATGTTTATATATTATTGTATACACAGATAATCATTACATTATGACTTATTTTATTTTGTTATATCATTAATTTGTTCAATGGTCAATTCAATCAAATATGTAATTATAAAAAATATTAACCTTACTGTGATTTTTAAAATTAAATACATATGTAAATAAAACCTAACTTCCCTTTTTACATTGCTTTATGATCTCGTTATTCTCACAACTTTGCTGGAACATAACCTCCCCACAAATAACAAAGCATTACTGTATTATGTAAATTATGATTATGGTAGCCTAATATTATATTCATATTTTAATATTAATATACAAACATGCAATAAATGAAGAGAAATAATGTTGAATATTTTTAATTCTTTATATAGTAAAGATGTGGAGTAAAGTCTTGGGTTATAAAATTAATATTTAATTAGTGGATTTAATGTGGTTTTCAATTTAATAATATGGGTTTGATAAGTACAACTACAGTATGCAATACCATAAGAAATAATAAATTATAAAAGACCATTATATACTATTTGTTTAAGATAATTATTTAGAACATTTTTAAAGATTTTAAAAGTATATACATTTTTTCAAGTTAATTGTTAATTTCTCAATTATAATGTTTAATACCAATTTATAAAAGTTTTTTTTCCTAGAGTAATAATATAACCAATTATAACAGTATTTTACCAGATTCTGTCATGTCACTTAATGTTTTAGTAGTCAATTCAGTTTTGGTTCCATCGCCTATTTCATTGCTGGCCCAAATTTCAATTTTATATAACGTATTTGGACGGAGCGAATAAATTTCTTTGTGAATCTGTTAAAAATAAAAAAATTAAAAATTATAAAATATTTAATAACAATTTATAGGTTATATCATTTTAAATGTTTATTTATATAATATGAGCCATGTAATTTTCCTAGATCATCCATACAACTAAAAAAACACACCTTGTCCCATTCAGTTGTACATTTTACTTTATCGATAGTTTGCAGTTCTGTTTGGCATCAATCATTCAACATTTATATTTAATCAAACAAAAGGAAATTATATAATATTTTTCAATTAAATTACAAATATACGTAGTAGGATCAAAAAGTTCCCGGAATTTATTTATAGAAAAAAACTATTATTCTTATCAAATATCTGTTTATTGGAATTAAAAGTAGACATTACTAGCTATCTGTAGGTTTTGTCGTTAAAATTACATTAGTCTCATGTGAGTCGTAATCGTGTCCATACGAAACGGAGTTTACGCATATTTTCAAAATGTCACAATTTGAACAACGCGCTAACATTAAATTTTGTTTTAAACTTGGAAAAACTGCTGCAGAAACGCTTGAATGTTTGAAAACAGTTTATGGCGATGAAGCAT